>JAHMML010000088.1:225166-237331 GCA_020341155.1 Eciton burchellii
TTATATATTAGGAAGAACTTCACTTCAATATTAATTATTATATTGTGATTACAAATATATGATTGGATTATAGGAAAATCATAGAATATGTGTGTAATATAGTATAATATAGTATAAAGTTAGAATGAATCTAATTTAGAATTAGATATTCAAAAATTTATTATTCTAAGTTCTATTTTACAAGGAATTTTAATTATAAAATGAGATATGTTACAATAAATTAATAATAGAATTCAACTTTGCTGTATTTTAAATTGGAATTTCGTTGATAGCCAGATATTGCACGTATTATATAAAACATTGTCGATATTAATATGTTTAGGTAAAATCGTATATTTTGCAACACGTCACTTTATATCTTATTCTTTCGTGATTTATTCTATATGGTGAAAATGTATAAAACATTCCTTAACTAATACAATAAAATATAATTTTTGGAATAAGATTATTGGAGTGTTCTCATTCTCAATTTATTTATAGTAAAAACAAACACACTAATTATGCAGACTGCTTGCACTGTTGGGTATGCATGAATTAACGTTATGTAAATAAACTCATATATACGTGGCTCATAAGGAACTACTATCGTTCGGTTGAGAAAGCGAGAAATATTTCGCATGGCATATTCAACGAAACTGAATCTCCAAAGTTCTTTGTTGCCAAGATAAAAAAAGTCATAACTGCGTTTGCGCAAAGATATTATTTCGTCTATAAAATAAGAACATTGTTCTGTGTTACAAATTGAAGTAATTCAGATAATTTAGACTATTTTATCATCATGTCTCTATTATGTATTACATGTTATTTCTCCGTTATTAGAGCAAACATGTTTTTATTATATTTATTTAACTGTCATTGCATAATTATCGAATACAATGCTTGAAAATATACGCGATGTGTATATTTGAAAATATACATAAAATTTCCAAAGAGATTCCGGAAATCAGAAATCCATATGATTATTGTGTCGCTGTTTTCATGCATGATGCATGAATTCAACAAACGCTATTTTAAATGGAATCAAGTTCTTCTCAAGATGATTGGCTTATGGCCTTATCAGCAATCGTGTTTTATACGAATACAGAAAGGAATATTCACGGCTATTCTTTTGACATTTATTACCGTCCAGGTACATTAGATTTCTACGTATCAAACTGTATTTGCAATTCATATTTAAATAATGATCAACCATTAAGTGCTAAGCATACTAGTGAAGGTCTTCTTTTGTCTTTTAATGTCGTACTCTTAATGTAAATGAGTATAATAATTCTTATAATTATTATTATAATCCTATATTTACCTATATTATAACTTTATATTTACAGTTATAATTTTATATGAATATATATGTTTTTTATGTATACATATAAGTTTATTCTTCCTATCTTGTTATGTCCTATATCGTGCATTAAGATACCTCTGGAATAAAATCTCTTTCGTTTTAAATAAAAATGTATAATTTATAATTAATATGTATGTGAAATATATATAAATATATGTGAAGAATTTGTCTTTTTTTATAATTTTAGTTGCTGGTATTGGTTACAAGACGGTCTAATTTAATCTTCGTCCTTAAAATTCTCTCGTTTCTCTTTCCTACTATTTTTGCCGCAATGAAATATTGTATTTTTATCATTCAGGCAGACAGTGTAAGTCTAGTAAAATAAATCATTCATTTGAATATTTCGTTGTAATATTTAGAAAATAGATTCTATTTTAATAGTCGATCAAGAAAAATGGGTTGAAAATAGGTGAAAAGGTTACTGGAGCAAATTCGAGATGATTGGAATTTGTTGAAAGACAAAATCGAAATTAATATTTTGAAAAAATATGCTTGGTATGCGAAATTTCTTACGGTCATGGCGATCGGTAAGAATATAAATTTTCGTGATATAATATATATGTTTTCAGATAGTAAATAAATATATTAATAAATATATATTCTTATATATATTATATTATATATATTATATTATATATATTATATTATAAATATATATTATATTTTTTGTTTTTTTCATCGATGAAATAAAGAAGATTTAATGATAATGTCTAATAATAACTTACATTACGGAAAGAAATATTAAAATTAAACTTAATATTTTTCAGTGTTTTGCTATTCTACCCTATTTTTTGGCCTTATATTACAATTTCTACCGTTGATACTTGATGTCATATCACCATTAAATAAATCACGGCCGTTTCAGCTTATTGTGATCACGGAATATTTTTTCAATCACGAGAAATATTTTTATGCTATATTATTACATGAAATGCTTGCCGTATATTTAGCAGCGACCGCATTATGCGGCATTAGTACGACATTTATGTCGTATATCTTGCATGGGTGTGCATTGCTTAAAGTCGCTAGGTAATATCATATATCTTTTTTATTTGAAGATGCTTTTTCTTATTTACTTAGAGATACTTATTTTGTTCAGAATATATCTGAGTATATTTGATTCATGTAGCTACAGAATGGAAAATATTATCGAAAGGAATATATTGGCGTTTCCTAGTCCCAGAAAAGAATATTTTTTATACAAGAGAATTGTACATGCAGTTATAATTCATCAAAGGGCTATTAAGTTAGTATTTGAGGATCCTTGATATTCTTTAAATTGTTTTATATTTCCTTCTTTACAATGTTCAATATTTCTTTTTATTATTTTCATTATTTTCATATTAAAAATAATGGCTGCGAAATTGTTATTGAAAATGCTTGTTAGATATTTAATATTATATTCTTCAAATATAATATTAAATATAATATTAACTGGAAAAAAAGAGAGATACATCTGTTTTCCCTTTTAATATTTGCATCAAGGGATTTAGATTACAATCACGATCTGTAAAATTTAAGTTATGTATGTTTAAAATTCAAGCATATATTTAATAACCCTAATATATATTTCGAAATTTATATAGAATTTTGAACAACATTGTACTTCCGTAAAAAGCGATTGTAAGTCGAGCGACATCAACATTAAAAAATACATATTCAGAACAAATTTATGCAATCATTATTTATCATTTATGCAAGAATATCAATATCATAAATAAACATAAATGAATATAAATAATGGCGATATTGAAACTCGCGTTATTCGTTCTCGTAATATAATAGTTGTCACATTCAACTATTTATTAAAGATTCATCGAAATCTTCACATCGAGTTTTGCAACATCATACGATATTCTAATCATAATTGGTATCGGCTCTTTAAGTATCAATCTCTTCCAAGTAAGTAATGCTTCTTTCTATCGCCAATAATAGCATATTAGTTTCTAAATTGAGTTCAATCGTAGTTTCTTCAATTAACTACATTAACGAAGAAAACTGACGAGACATCTATTATCATTGTATTGATAATTACTCATTTAGGTTATATGTTTGCCGGTAATTATGGTGGGCAAAAAATAACAGATCATGGAACAAAGCTGTTCCAAGCAATGTAAGTATCATATTTTGCTGTGATTTTTACACGTAAGATTTTAGGCGAATTTAGATTGATTATATGTATTCTCCTAATAGTTTTAAACAATCAACTGATTCAATAAATTGAATGATTAATTATATTTAAATACTTATAGTTATAATGGACCGTGGTACGTAGCACCATTGCATACACAAAAATTGATATTATTCATAATGCAAAAAGGAAAAATACAAGTCACATTAACATTCGGCAGCATATTCGTTGCGTCTTTGGAAGGTTTTGCTACGGTAAAATGAACATTTTTACGATCAAATTATGATAATAAATGTGAATTTTGCTTGCAATTTCATGTGCTTTTTTCAGCTCACGAGTACAGCGATATCCTACTTCACGATGATTTATTCTATACGATAATAACAAAATGAGGATAAAGAAGGTTTCTTATTAATTAGATTGATTAAATTAAATTAAATTTTTTTGAATTAATATAGTTGGTAATATGTATATTGAAAACTTATTTAATATTATATATTATAGAAACATTCTTTCATTTCTAATAAAATAATCAGTAAGTATAAGGTTAATTAAACAAATAATAAAAATAATAAATAATAAATAATAAATACGGAGAGGGAAGATAGCATAATTTATAATTTAGCCGTAAGTGAAATTTGTAAAGCATTGCTAAATAAATAAAAAGATATTACTTATTGATTATATCATGATTACATCATGAAACATTCACGTTCACGTGTGCTTTATTAAAACCTTAGAATTTTCATCTTGAATTTTTTTTTTTTAAACACAAAAAGACCTTAACTATATAAATACGTATATACGTTATCTAATAACATATCTGTACATACTGATCTAATGTTGATCTAAATTGCATTCCATAATTCAATGCAAAACGATGCAGACGTATGATATTTTACAGCGAATAGATTTAAAACATACTCCATTTAAAAAAAAACAAGAATTTCAAGTTTAGAAGTCTTTTACTAATTATGCTGCTAATTAAGTAGCAAATTAACTACTAACTATTAATTATTACTTAAGCGGCACTGATCAACGAAGAATATAGCATACTGCGCCTGCGTTGCACATCGAAGAATTTCGAAAATATTCATGGACATATTCATGGGAAGTTGTATTATTCTTACATGTGCAAATGCAATTTTTATAATTCGATCAATTCAATTGTGAGCAGACTGCCTTCTCCTGACATCTTCTCATATTTATTTAATAATGGAAGAACATTTGATAATAGCAATGTATAGAGGAAGAAAAAACTTTTCCTATTTTTTGCGTATTTAGAAATACTTTGACGCTCGTAGGACGATGACATTTGCTAAGTCTTCATTTTATAATATTAATCGAATATTCCTATTGTTTCTGGGTATTTGGCCATATCAGAAAAGTAAAGTCATGTATATACAACGATTTTTTTCTTTTGGGATATTTGCGTCTTTTATTACATGTCAGGTATATTTTCTACGATAGCCTGTGTGCATAACTTTTAATTCAATTATTAGTAATACATGTTTTAATGCAAGATAAACTCGCGCACATAGGTACATATGTATACGCATATACATGCGCATATATTTTTAAACCTTATTGCAAAGGATATTTTTATTTAGCTATTATTATTCTTCACGGAGAAGCATACTGTGAATTTATTTTTTAATACACTCTCGCAATCTCTCCCGATCGTAGTATGCCTACTGAAATACAATGCGATTTGCAACAATAGAAAATCAGTAAGTTTCTCAAGCTTGGATTCTAATAACGTCATAAATCTTGCTATTTCACGCTGATCAAATAACAGGTAAAGTTACTTCTGGAGCAAATAGAACATGACTGGATTACTTTGAGCGATAAGGAACTTCAAATAATGAAACAATATGCCAGCACTTCTAAATTATACATGGTCACTTTTACATGTATATAAATAATCAAAAATATATATATATGTATATTGAAAAGATTTACGCTTATAATATATTTATGTCGTTAATATATTATTATAATATATTATTTATACATATTTCCATATATTTTTTATATTATTTCCGCAGGGTTTGCCATAATAACTATATGCATCTATGTATTTATGCAACTTTCACCTCCAATCTTGGATATCATAATTCCATTGAATGTATCTCGATCGAGACGTCTTTATGTGCGTTTCGAGTTCTTTGTTGATGAGGAAAAGTACTTTTATGTAATTGTGTTTTACACGGTTGTGTCATTATTTGTCGCATCGATCACAGTAATCTCGATAGGTACTTCATTACTTACGTTCGGAAATCACTCATGCGCGCTACTGAAAATCGCATGGTAAAAGCATTAAGCTACTTGAAAATAATTTCAAGAAAATATGAAGAATACGTAGGAATATTAAGAAATTTTATAGTTATCGAATGGAACATGCGATGGATAAGTACAAGATTTTACATATTCTGGAAAGAAATGAGATACAGAACCAAATGATTAGAGCTGTGGATATTCATCGAAAAGGTTTAGAGTTAGTATTAGCAAAGACAACGAGGGAACTTCTTCATGACATTTAAGTTTTTATTTTTACAGTTTTAAGTATTAATGCATTAACATTAAGTTATTTTGTTATTTTACATGATAATATTAATCTCCTTCTTCACTACATATATGAGTATTATAAAAAAGAATATTATAAAAACTTTTCTTCCTAAACTAATTCGGTAGAATTTAATTAATGCAATTATCAGTGCATATTTCTACGAATTATATTATATCGTAATTATTATATATGAATATTAAAATATCAAACGTTTTGATTCTGTTTCGGATCCTCCTCGGCGATCATCACAACCATTATTACAGTCATTGATGTTAGTTTGAAAAGAATTCGAAATAAGGTCAAAATATTTGATATTTTAATAATCATATATAATAAATCATAGAACATACACTGATAGCAGCGTCGACCAAGCTTCTAACTTGCTTAATTAGCTTGAAAATTATAACAAAACTTTTAATTAGTAATAATGAAACTTTTTGATATATATCACAATGTATTCAATCGAATTGTAGCATATTCATAATCACGAAATTTATTATCATCCGTTCGCTTTTTTCTCTAAAAACTTTCACATAAAATACACATACACATGCACATATGTGTTTATTATAATTATAACACTTATTAAGGAAGGATTTATAATATTCATGAATCATAAATCATAAAAAACTAATTATTATGAAAATGTTTGATTTTGAAGATACGCTAACATCCTAATATCTTTTGCGCTTTATTTGAGCTTAATTTTGATTGGTGTAATTTCTTTGACTCTTAACATATTCCATGTAAGTAATATTAGTTTATCCTGAAATCTATCGTCTCAATTGTATATATCATTATTATTACGTAGCAATTTTTAAAAATATACATGTCTAATTGAAGTTTTATGACATCATCGGAAATATTTATTGCAGCTTTTCTACTCATTCTTCGACATAAGTAGTATGGAAGAAATATTAATTAGTATTTTTCTTATTTGCGCGCATTTTTTGTATATGTTTTGGGCGAATTACTTATTCCAATTAATTACGGACCATTTCGATGATATATTCATAGCAGCGTGAGTTCTTATTATATTATTATCCTCATTTTGATGCAAGTATTTTCATTGATGCCTAATTATAATTTTAAATTTGCTGCCTTGCAGATATGCGAGTCCATGGTATGTAGCTCCTATGCGAATTCAAAAATTTATAATGTTTCTATTGCAACGGGGTACAAAGAATTACGTGCTGAAAGTTGGTGGTTTATTTACTGGATCATTAGAAGGTTTCGCTACGGTAATAAACATATCAAATTAATATAAACAGTATAATAGTTTTCATTTAATTTTTCTCTTACCAAGCGATATTATTTGCATAGCTGTTAAATATGTCTTTATCGTACTTTACTATGATTTATACTGTACGATAATATTGCGACCATATTATAAACATGAGATAATAGTTGTTAATAGAAACTTATGTTTATGTATATAAAAAATACAAATGGCTTTATTATTAACACATCGATAATGGAAAACATTCTAAGTTTGAAAAACAATAGACAATAATATATATTGCAGTCTAATTTATTATAATAAATAATATACTTTTAATTATTAATGTGCTCGAACAACTGTTATTTACTTAATAAATCTGTTCTTCTGAAGAATAATTTACAAAATAATTTACAAAATAATTTACAAAAAAATAATTTACAAAAAATTTTACAATATATTTTGAATCAAATTAAGAATGAAATCGAGAATTATATATTTACTTATATAGTAAATATATGGATATAGTATATGAAATTATATGGATTAATGAAGAAACGAATTATTGTTTTCAGTTAAACGCTTTTATTTTCATGTTTTGTTACACTATAATTTACTTTGCGTCATGAAAATAAAAAATTTTATAATATAATAAAATATCATCTGAGAACGATATTGTATATTCATAGCAGAAATGAAATAAAATTAAACATTAATGCATTTATTAAATAATAATGCACACACAAAATGCAAGCTATAATTATTTTACTTTTAAGATTAAATCGAAAATTAATGCATTGTGCTCTACATATAGCATACAGCTCTATCATATACAGAAATTGCTATTATTTGTAATGCAAAAGGCAAGAGTAAAAATTAATTTAACGTGCGTTGTTTTCAAGAAAAAAGATTGTAAGATTTTCTTACGGTAAAATTCAAGTTTTGTTAATAAAAATACTGGATTTAATTAAGACGAATTTAATAAATGACTAGATATGTTATCCTTTCAGCTTTTAAATACGATAATATCTTATTTTACAATGATTTACACTACGCGACAATGAAATATTGAAAACAAATGTTTTTCACAAATTAAGTACAAAATTTAAATTTAAACAAATAATGTCCGCAACTTCTAAATTTATTACAAATGTCGAAATTTATTATGTTACTAGCTTTACGGCAATTTAAGCTATGTATATAAAATAAAAGCTATGCATATAAAATAAAATAAACTGTATAAATATATCGAATATATTGCAATAAAGATATATCAAATTAAAATTAACTTCCATTTTAAGTAGATAGAACGAATTATTCTATCACCATCAAAAATTTTAACATTCCAATTTTGTCACAATTTCGTTTTCTGTTAAATAAATGGTAATTATTTAAGTTATCTAAATATTATTTATATATTATAATATATGAAGATCATTTTAGATGATTTTGATGATATAGATGATTTTGTACGAATACACTTAATTTATGTCTTGTATAGCGTTTCAAACTCGAGAGGAAGACAAGCTATGATATTTCAGATGAGACTGATGCTCTCTTTCTTATTCAGATCATGACTGCGTCTGCGCAAAAATATTCTTCATTCCGTACAATATAGAAACATATTTCTTAAAGAATCCATACTAAATTCATATTAAATTGTGGTAATTGAGACATTTCTACGCAATTCGATTACATTCGTAAAATATCGTTATACTTTGCTGTTAAAAAATGTAAATTCTTGTTACGATTATTACTCTTGTACGGAAAGAAGAAAATTTATAATTTATTCCTATAATGAGCTATATAATTTATAGCGTGGGGAATATCTTAAAATAATGTGAAAATGTAAAGATCCGCATCACAGTAATATCGTGCGAAATGCATGTAATCGAAGAGCAATACGAAATCAATAGAATTTTTCTTAAAMTGSTTGGATTATGGCCTTATAATCAATCATGTCTTACTCTAATACAAAAACTATTATTTGCCGGTATTCTTTTTACGTTTATTACTGTTCAGGTAATTTAAATGACATTTACAATCATTATTGGGATTATAATTAAACAATACTAATTAAAAATCAAAGACATTATGATACACTTAAACATTTATATTATTATCCCATTTTTATACCATTTATTCTCCATTTATTCACATCACAGTTTATACGATATTCATATATAAATTAATTATTTTATAATACATTTTCCGCATCAGATTTGAAAAAGATAAAAAATTTTATTTAACAATTTGTTATTTCGTTTATCATTTTTTAGAAAAAATAATAAAATGTATATATGGAATATATGGAAACATATATACAAATAATTTATAATTAATAAATAACTAATATAATAAATAAGCATTATTTTCAGCTACTATCATTCTATACAATGCAATTTCATTCAAATCTTTTCCTAAGAATAATGTCATTTCTATTCCCAACTCTTTTCGTTACAGTAAAATATTGCGTTTTTGTCATTAAAGCAGATAAAGTGAGTATAATAGAATAAAATATTACATTGTAGTATAATATTATAATGTTTATGAAGTTATATTTTCGCCCAAAGTAAGGAAAAATGGTATGAATAGGTGAAAGAGTTACTAGAATGGATTCAGGATGATTTAAATTTATTGCAAGATAAATTGGAAATTGATATCATGAAAAAGTACATTGAAAATACAAGATTTATGACACTATTTTCGATAGGTAAGAACATTGATAATAATTATTCTATGATATTATTTTAATTATCACATATTTCGCAAGTTTCGAAATATTTATGCGTTCTGCTATTTTTCCTGTATTATTTCCCTGTATTATTTTTCTAAATAATACAGGAAGAATAAAAATAATTGTTAAATTAAGTTTAGTATTACAAAACTAATATATACTAACACTTATATACATATATATATAAGAATTAGTAACAGGATTCAAATTAAATTTAAATCTTTTAGTATTCTGTCATATTGGTATATTCTGTTATTTAATATTACAACTTCTACCGTTGATGCTTGATATTATTACACCATTAAATGCATCACGATCATTGAAACAAATTGCAATCACAGAATACTTTATCAGTCGAGAAAAATATATTAACGCAATTTTATTCCACGAAGCACTTACTTTTTATGTAGGATTGATAACAATATGCAGTACTGGTTCAATAATTATGATGCACATCCTGCATGGATGTGGGCTATTTGAAGTCGCAAGGTAATGGAAAGTATATCCATTTCGAAAACTCTTGCTTTATATCTTTAATCAAAATATTCAGCAATTAAATATTTAATAATGAGATTTCTAGCTATCGAATGCAAAATGCAATTCAAAATGATATGTTAGCAATGCCTAATACCATTAAAGAACATCATTTTCATCAGAGAATTGCACAGGTAGTCTTTATTCATCATCGAGTTATCCAGTGAGTATTGAATATTCTTGTCATAATGTTTCTTCTTTCTTAAACATCCTATTTTATATCATTTTCTTAGAAATTAAAATTTTCCTTTTTATAATTTCGAAATCTTATCATACATTTTTATATTACTATTTATCATTTGTTTATTATCATAATTAAAATTATTCAATAATAACTTTATTAAATATTTTCACATTTGTTCATTAATTATTTCATTTTAAAACATAAAGCATTAGCTGTAAATTAGGATTAAATTAACATCAGGAACTGAAAAAAAGATTGTATTAAGAACATTCATATAAAGATTTATGTTAAGAAATTTGAAATTCATTCTAGTGAAACCCATTTCGATTTTTAATTTTTTAGTAATATTAGTGAAACATGTAATTATAATCAACTTAATAAGAATTATATATTAAAAAATTAGGATATAAGTTAAGCAACAAGGCAAATTAAGCAAGCATATATAATTGAAACATATTATTTGCATTGTAAAGTGTTTTAGAACATTTAGCAATCATTATAAATAGTTGCAAAGCTATTAATAGTTTCGGTTTTCATATCATAATATAACATATTACAGCAACTAATTTCTTGTTAAAGATTCTATGAACTTTCCACATTTAATTTTTGGGTACCATTCGCTTTTCTGATCATAATTGGCGTCACTTCCTTAAGTCTAAACCTTGTTAAAGTAAGTAATGCTTCTGCTATGCATTAATTAATCCTGAAACATTCCTTAAAATATTTATCATTATAGTTATTGCAATTAATAACAATTATGTATGATATGGGCGAAATATTTATAATCCTTGGATTAATAATTCTTCACATTAACTACATGTTTGTTCTTAATTATGGTGGGGAGGAGATTCAAAGTCACGGAATGAAGCTCTCTAAAGCAACGTGAGTATTTTGTAATGCCTTTAAAGCAATATATACTAGAGGTGTAATGCTTAAATATGCTCAAATAATTTTATGCGAAAACGTTTTTATATGTATAATATAATATGTATCCTAACATTCTTTAATATGGAACCAATATTACACATAAAACCTTTCTTCACAAAAACAGTGCAATCTTAAATTGTTAATAAATCACAATGATTTTATTTGATTCTACAATAATTACAGTTATAATGCATTGTGGTACGCAGCACCGTTGCGTACGCAGAAATTGATATTATTTATAATGCAAAAGACGACATTAAAGGTTACTCTAACATGTGGCGGTATATATATTGTGTCTTTGGAAGGTTTTCTTTCGGTAAAATTACAGTTAATCGTAAATTGATAAATTGACAAATTGATATAAATTTTTTGCATATTCTAACGTATCCTCTTTTTAGCTCGTGAATGCAGCAATGTCATATTTTACAGTGATTTATTCTACCCGATAAAAAATTATCATTTGTTGTAATATATGAGACGAATTACCTACATAGTTTTATCAAACTGAGACAATTATTTAAT
>JAHMML010000088.1:247997-261665 GCA_020341155.1 Eciton burchellii
GAAAAATTTCGTTTCATTTTGCAATTTAAAAACGGATATTTTTGTTTACGGTCATTACTTTTGTAAGAAATCGGAAAGGAGGTAATTTATTATTTATTATTATAATGAGCTAATTTTTGGTATGGAGAATATCTTAAAATAATATGRAGACGCAAAAACCCGCATCACATTTCAGTAATATGCTGTTYAAAATGCACGTTATCGAAGAGCAATACGAAATTAACARRATTTTTCTTAAAATGCTTGGCTTATGGCCTTATAATCAGTCATGTCTTAYTCTAATACAGAAACTATTACTTGCTGGTATTCTTTTTACGTTTATTACTGTTCAGGTAGCTTAAACGACATTTACAGTAATAATTGGGATTATAATTATATAGTAATAATTAAAAATCAACAACATTAACATATACATAATAATATAAACATTGATATTATTATTTTATTTTTATACCATATTTCCTATATCATAATATAACGATATTCATACGATATTCATATGATATTCATATATAAATTGATTATTTCATAATAGATTTTTAATTCGTATAAGATTAAAATAGATAAAAAATTTTATTTTATGTCATTTTATTTTTGTCATTTTATTTACGAAAGAACAGGTAACGAAATGCATTATATGGAAATATATATACAAATAATTTATAATTAATAAATATCTAATATAATAAATAAGCATTATTTTCAGTTACTATCATTCGTTACAATTTAATACAATCTTTTCTTAAAAATAATGTCATTTCTATTTGCCACTCTTTTTCTCATAGTAAAATATTGTGTTTTTGTTATTATGATTGACAAAGTGAGTACAATAAAGCAAAGTATAATATTCTTGTATAATATTATATTATTTTTGAAGTAAATTACTTTTTCACTCAAAGTAAGGAAAAGTTAATTGGTGAAACGGTTATTTTAGAACAGATTCAAGATAACTTATATTTATTGAAAAATAAATTGGAAATTGATACCATGAAACAGTATGCGAAATATATTTATGATACTATTATCCAGAGGTAAAAACATTGATAATAATTGATATTATTGTAATTATCACTTATTTTCCATACTTTTAATGTTATGCTCATCCGCTGATTTTTTAAAATTATACAAGAATATACAAGAATTATACAAGATAAAAACAGTTTCTAAGCTAATTTTAATGATATTATAAGAAGGATAAGAATTAGTAACAGTATTCAAATTAGATTTAATTCTTCTAGATTTAATTCTGTTCTGTCCCGTTGATTTGTTCTGTTATTTAATATCTCAACTTCTACTGTTGATGCTTGATATTATTACATCATTAAATGCATCACAATCATTGAAACAAATTGTTATCACAGAATACTTTATCAATCGGGAAAAACATATCAGTGCAAATTATTCTACGAAACATTTATTTTTTATCTAGGATTGACAATATCGAAAATATGAATGCAATACCGGTTCAACAATTATAATGTTATGATGATGTCTTGCATGAATATACATTATTTGAAGTCTAAGTAATGAGAAATATTTATTTCGAAAACACTAACTTTATATCTTTAATCAAAATCTACCTAGCAATGAGACTTCTGTAGCTATCGAATGTAAAACGCAATTCCAAAGAAAATATTAGTGATGCCTAATCCTGAATTATCTTTTTCATCAGAAAATTGTACAGGTTTTATTCATCATGGAATTATTCAGTAGTTACATCATAATGTTCTTTTCTTATTTTATATTACTTTTTGTATCACTTTCTAATAAATTAAAAGTGATTTCAAAATTCTATTGTATTATCTTATATTACTTGCTTTATTACTTATTATTTATTACTTATTACTTGCTTTTTATCACTCATTTGTTACATGTACTTAATATCAAACGTATTGTTATAAATAAATCTATTCACTGTAATTTTATTAAATATAATATATGGGATAATCATAAAACTAAAATTAAATTTGCATCAATCATAGAAGAAAAGATCCAATATCCAAAAACATTCATATAAAAATTTAATATTCTTAAAATATTCTTAAGAATATTTAAAACTTAAATTAACAAAGTGTACATCGATTTTTAACTTTATATTATATCATTGAAGTATGTAGTTATGATTAGTAGTTACAAGAAGTAAAAATTGTATAGAACGATTGTATAGAATGATTAGTAGTTACAAGAAGTAAAAATTGTAAATTAGAACACTTACAATATGAATTATAGAATTAGAACATATTAACATATAATTAAAACGCATTACTTGCATTTTGCATATTCTTGCTCTTTTTATATTCATGGAATAACAATAGCAATAGATAATTTTTTGTTAAAGATTTTATGTACTTGTGATATTTAGTTTTTTTGTGACCATTCACTTTTCTAATCATAAGTGGCGTAACTTCTTTAAGTCTTAATCTTATTCAAATAAGTACTGCTATGTGTTAGTTCTGAATCATTTCTTAAACTATTTATTGTTTCAACTATTTATTGTTGCTATTGATAACAATTATGTATAATATTGATGAAATATCTGTGATCTGATTATTTGTGATTCTTCATATTTTCCATATGTTTCCTCTGAATTTTGGTGGAGAATAAATTCATGTTGATGGAATGAAACTTTGTAAAGCAACGTGTGTATTGTATTTTATGATAGCACGAAACAATACTGCTATAATTATATTCAAACAGACTCAGACTTCAGAATCTGTTTAAATCTATTAATTAAATCTATTCATGATGGCATATATCTTAATATGTAATTAATGTTACACAAATGTTTTTTTTCGTAAAAACTATGTAATCTTAAATTTTTAATAAATTATAAATCAACGATTATATATAATGCATAAATTTCGTATGTTATAATAATAATAATATTAATTCCTTATTTTCTTTTTATATGTATACTTTTATATGTAATATATGTAAACTATAGCTTTATCGTATACATACAAGATTTCATGATTTGGTAATGTATCATTTTCATTGATGCATTCACTCATTGTGTGTGAAGAATTATATTCATTATTTCATTTCATATTTATTTCAAAAATACATGAATCGACAGCTAAGAAAAGATAGTTAAGACAGATAAGCTTATAAGAATTGAAATGGAACTATGAGACTATTGAGAATTTTAACATTTCTTTTTTGTTTCTTACTTTTTTCTTTCGTAAAAATATAATAATTATACATACATATATATGCACAGTTGATACCTCATCGTGCAATATTTCAAAATCCAATATACAGTAAGAAATATTCTAGCAATGTTCCAAATCAGACTTAAATTCTATTTGAATTATGATTGCGCCTGCGCAAAAATATTCCTTATTGCGCGCGATATAATGAAACATATTTTCTATGGAATCGATATTTCAATATGAGACAATTGAGACAATCTTTGTGTACCTTAATTATATGCATATAATATTATATTGGTCTATTGTGAAAGAGTATATCTTTTTTATGATCATTATCTTTGTACAAAAGATGAAAATTTATAATTCATGAGGTCTCTATTTGTAGTGCAGAACATTTTAAAAGAACATAACAATATGAAAATTTGTATCATGTTTCAATAGTATGCTATTCGAAATGCATGCTATTGAAAAGCGCTATTACGAAATCACTCGAGTTTTTCTTAAAATACTTGGCTTATGGCCTTACGAACAAACATATCTTGCTTTAGTACAAAAAGTGCTGTTTGCCAGTATTCTTTTAACGTTTATTATTGCTCAGGTATTTTAATTTATAAGTACAACGATTATTGTATTAATTAAATAATTATAGTTAACTAATAATAATCCTTAAAATGTTAAATGTTGATGCACATAAATATTTACATTATTTTTCTATTTCCTGTACCCCTTAATTTTTCATTTCTCGATCATATAATTTACATGACATTTATTGATATATTAATAATTTCATATCATATTTTTAAGTTACCTGAATTTTATGAAATAGATAATTGATTTCATGTTTTTCTTATTTCATTATATACCATATATATTATATGATATTATTATATATATTATATGTTATATGTTATTATATTATGCATATATATACAAATAAGATATAAGTAGATATACAAAGCATTATTTTTAGTTGTTAGCATTCCTTACAATGCAATTCAGTACAAGTCTCTTTCTCAAAATTTTATCATTCGTATTTCCTACTGTTTTTGTCACAGCAAAATATTTTATATTCGTTATCCAAGCAAATAATGTAAGTATAACAGTTATATAAATTATTTATTTGAAAATGTATTATTATATCATTTACGTTTAAGTCATGCTTTTTATTTGAAAGTAAAAGAAAATGGGATAAGTAGGTAAAGCAGTTATTAGAACAGATTCGAGATGATTTGAATTTGTTGAAAGATAAATTGGAAATTGATATTATAATTAAATATGCTAGTAATATCAGACTTATGACATTGATTACTATAGGTAAGAATATGAATTATCATAATCTTAATAACAAAGTTGTGATTATCTTATTGGATATTATAATCGAATATAATACACACTCTCGTCATCGACGACATTATCTTTCGATCATTCGCTCCTACCTTATAAAAAGATGTTATAATTCTAAAAATTTAATTTGAATATAATTTGAATGAAAATAGATAAATATAATTGATACAAATTAAATTTAATTTTTTCAGTATTTTGTCATCTTGTTATATTCTGTTACATAGTATTACAACTTCTACCCTTAATACTCGACATTATATTACCGTTAAACGAATCACGATCCTGCGAAGTTTTCACAATCACGGAATACTTTATTAATCGAGAAAAATATATTTGCGCAATGTTATTTCATGAAATGATTACCGCTTATGTAGGAGTGATGATTATTTCGAGCACTATTATGACAATTATGATGTACATCCTGCACGGATGTGCAATGTTTGATATTACATGGTACAATAAAATGGATTTATTTCTTGAAGACTTATTGTCATTAAAATATAGTTACACAAATTTTTATAGCTATCGAATGCAAAATGTAATCGAAAAAAATATATTAGCGATATCTGATCCTATAAAAAGCTTTCTTCTTCATCAAAGAATGATCGATGCAATTCTTATGCATCGAAGAGCCATCAGGTTAATGTTCATATATTTTCTCTTATAATACTTTCTATGATATCCACTTTCTTATCTGTCGAAAATAACTGAATCTTTTCTCAATATCTTGTCACATATATTTGTCATATATATATATATATATATATATATATATATATATATATATATTTATCAAATCAAAGATTGATATTTAATAAAAAAAGTATTTCTCGATATATTTTTATTCATGATATAAATAATAATAAATAATCATTAGATAAGTCTACAATTTGTAATACATCTATAAAATAAAAACAATAATTGAATATAATAATAATATTCAGCTCCTTTTTAAAGATATAATAAACTTTGGATATCCAGTTTTGCAATACCATTTGCCATTTTAATTTTAATTGGAGTTAGTTCTATAAGTCTTAATCTTTTCAATGTAGGTTCAATATATAACGCAATAATTCCATATATAAATCTTTTATCTTGTTTAATTTTAGATTATTCTTTAAGTCATTTTTCCTTTGTAGTTCCTTCAAGTAATAATAGCTATGAACCACTGTAATGAAATATATTCAGTTTTTATGTTGTTAATGTTACATTTTATTTATATGTTCATGTTTAATTATGGCGGAGAGGAAGTGCAAAATCATTCAATATGCATTTTGCAAGGAACGTAAGTGCTATTTTCGCAATACATTCACATTTGTTCATATTATAATTTTAGTTTTCAAATATACTTTAAAATAATGTATTATATTTTTTTCAAAAATTGCAAATTTTGGAATTAATTATATCGCAATCTAACTTTATTTTCTTGATAAAGTCTTATTGTATTATCTTAAGTCTTATCCGATATTAAAATAATTACAGTTATAATACATTGTGGTATAAAGCACCATTGCCTATACAAAAACTGTTACTATTTGTAATGCAAAGAGCAATGATAAAAATGAATTTTGTATGTGGGAATATATTTGTTACGTCCTTGGAATGTTTTGTTTCGGTAAGACTAAAACAGTTTTATTAAGAAAGAAATCGCGAATGTAATTTATTCAGATTTAGCGACTTACAATATGTTATTTTTTTCAGTTTACGAATGTAGCCATATCTTATTTCGCAGTTATATATTCTATACGATAATTAAAAATAATTAAAAATGGAAAATAAAATTTTATTAATAATCGGATGTGATCTCATTAAAGTAACATTACCATTATAATTTTGTTTCGTATTTTTTCTAATAAATAAAGTAGTTATTTTAATTATTTATTAAAGATCATAATATTTGTTTACCTTGTATCAATGCGTACGAGTTTAGTGATATTTCTCATATTGTTTTAAAGCCCGATAAGGAAGGAATCTTTGATATTTTAAATGAGATTGAAGTTTTTTTTCCTATCTAGATTATAACTGCATCTGCGCAAGAATACTTATTCCGTGTAATATATTTAAGGAATCAATAGCTGAGATAATTTTGAATACATTATTTGAATATATCCATATACCAACATATGATTTATATTGGTTTATATTAAAAATTAAAAAGTTAAAAATATATAATTTTTTTTCACGATCATTCTTCTAATGAGAAAAGTTTATAATTCATTATTATGATTATGAATTTCATATTTCATGGTGTAGAGAATATCTTAAAATAACCAAAATGTAAAAATACGCACCACATTTCAGGAATATCATATTGTGCGAAATGCATGCGATCGAAGAACGCTATAATGAAATCAATCGAATTTTTCTTAAAATGCTTGGCTTATAACCTTATGATCAATCATATCTTGCTCTGACAAAAACTATTGCTTACCGGTATTCTTTTCATATTTATTATTGTTCAAGTAGTTTAAACGACACTTGCGGTCATTATCAGGATTATAATTAAATTATTATTAAAAAAATCATTTACACTGTGCGCGTTTTTACTTTTTTTATATTCATGGAATAATAATAGCAATAGCTAGCTTCTTATTAAAGGTTTTATGAATTTATGACATCTAGTTTTTTGTGATACCATTCACTTTTTTGATCATGATTAGCATTACTTCTCAATCTTTTCTAAGTAATGCTTATACTTATGTATTAATTCTGTATCATTCCTTCAATTATTTATTGTTCTTACTTATTGTTACTTATTATACAGCAACAGTTGTTATTGATAATGAAATAATATATGATATTGGTGAGATATCAATAATGTTATTATTTATGATTCTTCATATTATCTATATGTTTATATTATCTATCTCTTAATTTTGGTGGAGAAGAAATTCAGGCTCATGAAATGAAACTTTGTAAAGCAACGTATCGTATTTTATAATAGCTAAGAATAATACTACAATAATTGTATCCAAATAGACTTAGACTTCAGAATCTGTTTAGAATATTCATGATAGTATATATCTTAATATTCTGTAATATGAAATTAATATTATATATATGTCTTTTTTCGCAAAAACTATATAATCTTAAATTCTTAGTAAACTACAAATCAAGGATCATTTTACTTCTAATTATTAAAATAATTTCATTTATGTGATATGAAATACCGCTGCGAAAGAAAGTGATGTTATATATAATGCAAAGAACAGCGTTAAAAATTATTCTGATGTGCAATATATTCGTTGCATCTTTGTTTCGGTAAAACTAGAATTTTTATCAGCGAAGGAATAGAATTAATAAGAATTTAATAATACACGTTTAACATATTTCGCTTTCAGTTTGTAAATGTAGTAATATCTTATTTCATAATATTTTCCTCTATACGATAACATATTGTTGTTTATCACATTACGCAAATCAAAGGATATGGCTTTATTAAGAAACAATAATCTAATATAACTTACCTATTTATATATAATGCAGAAATTATATACAAATATTTCTTATGTTATAATAATAATAATAATAATAATAATACATTTTATATAATATTTTACCTATAATATTTTCTTTTTACATGTTAATGATAAATTATAATTTTATCATACACATAGAAGACAATTACTTCAATAATGATTCGATAATAAATCGTATATATCATTTTTATTCATGTATTCATTTATTTTATGTAATAAATTATATTTGTGGTCATCATTTTGTATTTATTCCAAAGATACATGACAGTTAAAAATTATAAGCTTATACGAATATTGAAATGCAACTATTGAGAATTCTGACATTTCAATTTTGTTACTCATTTTTTTCTTTTGAAAGAGTATAGTAATTACTCATATATAACCGCACACTTGATACTCCATCGTACAATATTTCAAAATACAATATAAAGAAAGAAATATATCCTATGATATTTCAAATCAGACTGAAGTTCCATCTGAAATATGATTGCGCCTGCGCAAAAATATTCTTCATATCATGGAATAAACAAATATACTTCTTAAGAAATCGATATCTTAAATTGAGGCAATTGAGACATTTCTATATAATTTGATTACATCCGTAAAATACTGTTGCATTCTGCCGTTAAAAAACATTAATTTTTTTTATCATTACTCTTGTACGGAATGAAGAAAGTTTATAATTTGTTATTATCATCAGTTATATAATTTATAAAGTGAAAAATATCTTAACGTAACGTGGAAATGCAAAAACCCGCATCACATTTTCATATACCGTGCAAAATGTATATCGAAGAGCAATACGAAATCAATAGAATTTTTCTTAAAATGCTTGGCTTATGGCCTTATAATCAATCATATCTTGCCCTAATACAAAAACTACTGCTTACCAGTATTCTATTTATGTTTATTACTGTTCAGGTAGTTTAAATAATACTTACAATAATTATTGAGATTATAATTAAACAGTATAAATATTAAATAACAATGAAAAATCCAAAATTTTAAAACACACATAAACATTTATATTATTATTCCATTTCTATACTAT
Organism: Eciton burchellii; assembly: GCA_020341155.1. NCBI lineage: Eukaryota > Metazoa > Arthropoda > Insecta > Hymenoptera > Formicidae > Eciton > Eciton burchellii. Next base: position 257,024 of record JAHMML010000088.1, read on the forward strand.
ATATCCTATATCATGATACAATTTATACAATATTCATGTACAAATTTATACCATATTCATGTACAAATTGATTATTCCATTAATACATTTCTAATTCCTGTAAGATTTGAAACAGATAAAAAACTTTATTTCACGTTTGTCATTTTATTCATCAAAGAAAAAGTAATACTATATATATATATATATATATATATATATATATTATGAATATAAATATATATACAAATAATTTATAATTAATAAATAATCTAATATAGTAAATAAGTATTATTTTCAGTTATTATCATTTCTTACAATGCAATTTAATATAAATCTTTCGCTAAGAATAATCATTTTTATTCCCCATTCTTTTTGTCACAGTAAAATATTGTGTTTTTGTTATTAAGATTGACAAAGTGAGTACAATAAAGCAAAATATAACATTCTAGTATAATATTATAATATTTATATTATATTTATATTATATTTATATTAATTTTCATTATAATATTATAAATTTAAGTAAATTACATTTTCGCCCAAAGTAAGGAAAAATGGCATGAATAGGTGAAAGAGTTATTAGAACGGATTCGAGATGATTTAAATTTATTGCACGATAAATTGGAAATTGATATAATGAAAAAGTATGTTGAAAATACAAGATTTATGACACTATTTTCAATAGGTAAGAACATTACTAATAATTATTCAATGCTATTATTTTAATTATCATATATTACTCATATTTTGTAATATTACTGCATTTTGCTCATTTTTCTAAATAATATAGGAAGAATAAAAATAATTTTCGAATTAAATTTAGTATTATCAGAAGAATAAGAATTAATAACAGGATTAAAAGTAAAATTAATTCTTTTAGTATTCTGCCATATTGATATATTCTGTTATTTAATATTACAACTTCTACCCTTGATGCTTGATATTATTATACCATTAAACGCATCACGATCATTGAAACAAATTGCAATCACAGAATACTTTATTAGTCAAGAAAAATATATTAGCGCAATATTATTCCACGAAGCACTTACTTTTTATATAGGATTGATAACAATATATAGTATTGGTTCAATAATTATGATGTACATCTTGCATATATGTGCACTATTTGAAGTCGCAAGGTAAGAAAAAATATTTTCAAAATACTTACTATATATCTTTAATCAAAATATATCCATAAGATTTCTATAGCTATCGAATGCAAAACGCAATACAAAACAATGTGCTAGCGATGCCTAATGCTGTTAAAGCATATTATTTTCATAAAAAAATTATACAAGTAGTTTTTATTCATCATCGAGTTATCCAGTGAGTATTTAATATTGTTATATGTATAATGTTGTCCTTTCTTAAACGTTTTCATTAAATTCTTCTTTTTTCTTAACCATTCTATTTTATATCATTTTTTTACGATTCAAAATTTTCCTATTTATGATTTCGAAACCTTATTGTGCATTTTCATATGACTATTTATCATTTGATTATTATAATAATTAAAATTGTTCAATAATAACTTCATTGAATGTTTTCGCATTTGTTCATTAGTAATTTCATTTTTTAACATAAAGCAGTGGCATAAAGATTTAAAATAAGTAATTTATTTCAGTGAAACACATTTCGATTTTTCATTTTATAGTTTATCATTATTGAAACATGTAGTTATGATCATTAAATAAGAATTATATATTAAGTAATTAGGATATAAATGAAGCAATTAAGCAATTAAGCAAATTAAGCAAGCATGTATAATTGGAACATATTATTAGCATTGTAAACTGTCTAATAACATCTAATGATCATAAATAGTTGTAAAGCTATTAATACTTTCGCTTTTCATATCATAATATAACATATTGCAACAACTAATTTCTTGTTAAAGATTCTATGAACATTTCACATCTAGTTTTTGGATACCATTCGGTTTTCTGATTATAATAGGCGTCACTTCTTTAAGTCTAAATCTTGTTAAAGTAAGTTATGCTATGCATTAATTAATTCTGAAGCATTCTTTAAAATATTTATCATTATAGTTATTGCAATTAATAACAATTATGTATGATATGGGTGAAATATTTCTAATCCTTGGATTAGTAATTCTTCACATCTACTACATGTTTGTTCTTAATTATGGTGGAGAGGAGATTCAAGGTCACGGAATTCAGCTTTCTAAAACAACGTAAGTATTTTATAATGGTTTTGAAGCAATATATACTGGAGGTGCACAAGCATATTATACACCTCAAATAAATTTATGCGAGATTTGTTTATAATTTTCATATATGTAAACTATAATATATATTCTAATATTCTTTAATATGGAACGAATATTATATATGAAATCTTTCTTCGCAAAAACAACGTAATCTTAAATTGTTAATAAATCACCGTTTACAATGATTTTATTTGATATTAAAATACTTACAGTTATAATACATTGTGGTACGCAGCACCGTTGCGTACGCATAAATTGATATTATTTATAATGCAAAAGACGACATTAAAGGTTACTCTAACATGTGGTGGTATATATATTGCGTCATTGGAAGGATTTCTTTCGGTAAAATTACAGTGAATCTTACAAGATAAATTCACCTAAATTTTTTGCATATTCTAACGTATCTCCTTTTTAGTTCGTGAATGCAGCACTGTCTTATTTTACAGTGATTTATTCTACGCGGTAATAAATTATCATTTATTGCAATATATTAGAAGAATTACCTGCATCATTTTATCAGATTGAGACAATTGTTTAATATGCATTAGTTGCATACTTCTTGGATATAAACCATGAATACCATATATTATATTAATCATAATTTCTTATTATTCACTCATTCACTTACTCATTCATTGTGTGTATAGTATTTAAATAATTATAATCGTGTTGTTGTTTTACATTTATTCAAATGATGTACAAATGTAAGGCCAAGAAATTATGAATTAGGAATTACATGTTGAACTTTCTATGTAACTATGATAACTTGGCATTTCCTCTTTCACTTTTTTCTTACAAAGCATTGCAATAAATATATGTACATATACGCGCGTGCCTACTTGACACTTATGCGAGCAATATTGCAAAATTTAATATAAAGCAATACAACCTATCATGTTTCATATGAAACTGAATCTCTCCTATCTAGTTCATGATTGCGTCTGCGCAAGAATATTCTTTATTCCGTGTAATAGAGAAACATATTTTTTCAGGAATCGATTAAATAGCAGTAATTGAGACATTTCTGCAATTGTCGCAATTTGATTATATCCGAAAAATAACGTTTCATTTTGCAATTTAAAAATGGATATTTTTGTTTATGATCATTACTTTTGTAAGAAATCGGAAAGGAGATAATTTATTATTTATTATTATAATGGGCTAATTTTTGATATGAAGCATATCTTAAAATAATATGAAGATGCAAAAATCCGCGTTACATTTCAATAATATGCTGTCCAAAATGCACGTTATCGAAGAGCAATACGATATTAATAAAATTTTTCTTAAAATGCTTGGCTTATGGCCTTATAATGAATCATGTCTTACTCTAATACAGAAACTATTACTTGCTGGTATTCTTTTTACGTTTATTACTGTTCAGGTAGCTTAAACGACAGTAATTATTGGGATTATAATTAAATAGTAATAATTTAAAATCAACAACATGAACATATACATAATAATATAAACATTGATATTATTATTTCATTTTTATACCATATTTCCTATATCATAATACGATTTATACGACATTCTTATATAGATTGATTATTTCATAATACATTTTTCGACAAAATATGAAATAAATCAAAAATTTTATTTCGTATTTTACGTTTTTTTTTGCAAAAGTAGAAAATGTATTACATGAAAATATATATATAAGTAATTTATAATTAATAAATATCTAATATAATAAAAAAATAAGCATTATTTTCAGTTATTATCATTTCTTACAATGCAATTTAATACAAATCTTTTTCTAAGAATAATGTCATTTTTATTCCCCATTCTTTTTGTCACAGTAAAATATTGTGTTTTTGTTATTAAGGCAGACAAAGTGAGTACAGTRAAAYAAAATATAAYATTCTTGTATAATATTATRATATTTATGAAGTAAGTTACATTTTCATCCAAACTAAGGAAAAATGGGCTGAATAGGTGAAACAGTTAGTAGAACGGATTCGCGATGATTTATATTTATTGCAAGATAAATTGGAAATTGATATCATGAAAAAATATGCTGCAAATACAAGATTTATGACACTATTTTCGATAGGTAAAAGCATTGATAATAATTATTCTATAATATTATTTTATTTAGCACATATTTTCCAGTTTTGTAATAATTATGCCCATTTTTCTAAATAATGCAGAAAGAATAAAAATAATTTGCAAGTTAAGCTTAGTATTATAAGAAGAAGTATTATAAGAATTAGTAACATGATTCAAATTAGATTTAATTCTTGTAGTGTTCTGTCATATTGGTATACTCGGTTATTTAATATTCCAACTTCTGCCGTTGATACTTGACAGTATCACACCATTAAATGCATCACGATCATTGAAACAAATTGCAATCACAGAATACTTTATTAGTCGAGAAAAATATATTAGCGCAATATTATTCCACGAAGCACTTACTTT
>JAHMML010000088.1:278394-345198 GCA_020341155.1 Eciton burchellii
GAGACATTTCTGCAATTGTCACAATTTGATTATATCCGAAAAATTTCGTTTCATTTTGCAATTTAAAAACGGATATTTTTGTTTACGATCATTACTTTTGTAAGAAATCGGAAAGGAGGTAATTTATTATTTATTATTATAATGAGCTAATTTTTGGTATGGAGAATATCTTAAAATAATATGGAGACGCAAAAACCCGCGTCACATTTCAGTAATATGCTGTTYAAAATGCACGTTATCGAAGAGCAATACGAAATTAACARRATTTTTCTTAAAATGCTTGGCTTATGGCCTTATAATCAGTCATATCTTACTCTAATACAGAAACTATTACTTGCTGGTATTCTTTTTACGTTTATTACTGTTCAGGTAACTTAAACGACATTTACAGTAATTATTGGGATTATCATTAAATAGTAATAATTAAAAATCAACAACATTAACATATACATAATAATATAAACATTTATATTATTATTTCATTTTTATAACATATTTCCTACATCATAATACGATTCATAGGACATTCTTATATAGATTGATTATTTTATAATACATTTTTCGACAAGATATGAAATAGATCAAAAATTTCATTTCGTATTTTTCCTTTCTTTTTTTGCAAAAGTAAGGGTGATAAAATGTATACATTACGTGGAAATATATATACAAATAATTTATAATTAATAAATATGTAATATAATAAAAAAATAAGCATTATTTTCAGTTACTATCATTYCTCACAATGCAATTTAATACAAATCTKTTTCTAASAATAATGTCATTTCTATTTGCCACTCTTTTCGTCACAATAAAATATTGTGTTTTTGTTATTAAGGCAGACAAAGTGAGTACAATAAAACAAAACATAACATTGTTAATATTATAATATTTATGATGTAAGTTACATTTTCATCCAAAGTAAGGAAAACTGGGCTGAATAGGTGAAACAGTTAGTAGAACGGATTCGCGATGATTTATATTTATTGCAAGATAAATTGGAAATTGATATCATGAAAAAATATGCTGAAAATACAAGATTTATGACACTATTTTCGATAGGTAAAGCATTGATAATAATTATTCTGTAATATTATTTTATTTAGCATATATTTCCCAGTTTTGTAATAATTATGCCCATTTTTCTAAATAATGCAGGAAGAATAAAAATAATTTGCAAGTTAACTTTAGTATTATAAGAAGAAGTATTATGCTAATTAGTAACATGATTCAAATTAGATTTAATTCCTGTAGTGTTCTGTCATATTGGTATATTCTGTTATTTAATATTCCAACTTCTGCCGTTGATACTTGACAGTATTACACCATTAAATGCATCACGATCATTGAAACAAATTGCAATCACAGAATACTTTATCAATCAAGAAAAATATGTCAGCGCAATATTATTCCATGAAATACTTACTATTTATATAGCATTGATGACAATATGCAGTACTGGTTCAATAATTATGATGTACATCTTACATGTATGTGCCTTATTTCAAGTCGCAAGGTAATAGGAAGTGTATCCATTTCGAAAATACTTCCTTATATCTTTAATAAAAATATACCTAGCAATGAGATTTCTACAGTTATCGAATGCAAAATGCAATTCAAAATGATATGTTAGCGATGTCTAATGCCAWTAAAGAATWTCATTTTCATCAGAGAATTGTTCAGGTAGTTTTTATTCATCATCGAGTTATTCAGTGAGTATTCAATATTGTTATCATAATTCTTCTTTCTTAAATATTTTCCTTAAATATTTCTTCTTTCTTAAACATCTTATTTTATAGCACTATCTTACGAATTAAAATTTTCCTTTTTATGATTTCGGAATCTTATTGTACAGTTTTATATTACTATTTATCATTTGTTTATTATGATAATTAAAATTCTTTAATAATAAATTCATTAAATGTTTTCACATTTGTTCAATAATTTGTTTAATAATTTCATTTTATAAGATAAAGCATTAGCAATAAATTAGGATCATGTTTACATCAAACTGAAAAAAGATTTCTATTAAAAGCATTCATGTAAAGATTTATGATAAGAAAGTTGAAATTCATTTTAGTGAAACATATTTCGATTTTTAATTTTATATTACTGAAACATGTAGTTATGATCAGTTAAATAAGAATTATATATTAAATACTTAGGATATAAATGAAGTAATTAAGTAATTAAGCAATTTAAGCAAGCATGTATAATTGGTACATATTATTTCTATTATAAAGTGTCTTAGAACATCTAATAATCATCAATAATAGTTGCAATGCTAATAGTATCGCTTTTTATATCATAATGTAATATATTGCAGCAACTAATTTCTTGTTAAAGATTCTATGAACTTTCCACATCTAGTTTTTTGGTACCATTCGCTTTTCTGATCATAATTGGTGTCACTTCTTTAAGTCTAAATCTTGTTCAAGTAAGAAAACTTATGTTACGCGTTAATTAATCTTGAAGCATTCTTTAAAATATTTATCGTTATAGTTATTGCAATTAATAACAATTATGTATGACATGGGCGAAATATCTATAATCCTTGTATTAGTAATTCTTCATATTAACTACATGTTTGTTCTTAATTATGGTGGGGAGGAGATTCAAGGTCACGGAATTGATTTCTTTAAAGCAACGTGAGTATTTTGTGATAACTTTGTAGCAGTATATATTCAAAGTATAATGCTTAAGCATATTATATGCACAAATAAATTTATGCGGGATTTGTTTAAAATGTTCACATATATATATAATATGATATATATCCTAACATTCTTTAATATGGAACGTATATTACACATGAAATTTTTCTTCACAAAAACAGCATAACTTTAAGTTGTTAACAAATCACCGTCTACAATGATTTTATTTGATATTAAAATAATTACAGTTATAATACTTTATGGTACACAACACCGTTGCGAACGCAGAAATTGATATTATTTATAATGCAAAAGGCGACATTAAAAGTTACTTTAACATATGGCGGTATATATATTGCGTCTTTGGAAGGTTTTCTTTCGGTAAAATTACAGTTAATCGTAAGCGATAAATTGATATAAATTTTTTGCATATTCTAACGTATCCTCTTTTTAGCTTGTGAATGCAGCAATGTCATATTTTACAGTGATTTATTCTACGCGATAAAAAATTATCATTTGCTGTAATATACGAGACGAATTATCTACATGGTTTTATCAAACAATTATTTAATATGCATTTGTTGTATATTTCTTGGATATAATCTATAAATACCATATATTATATTAATCATAATTTCTTATTATTCACTCATTCATTTACACTTAGTCATTGTGTGTATAGTATTTGGAGAATTATAATCTTAACGAGATATATAATATCTCGTCGTTTTACACTTATTCAATTTGATGTACAACTCTAAGTTCAAAAAATTATGAATTAAGAATTATACGTCGATCTTTTTATATAACTATGATAACTTGATTTCTTCTTTCACCTTTTTTTTACAAAATATGCAATAAATATATGTACATATACGCGCGCGCCTACTTGACACTCATGCGAACAATATTGCATACTTTGATGTAAAGCAATACAACTTGCCATGTTTCATGTAAAACTGAAACTCTCCTATCTAGATCATGATTGCGCCTGCGCAAGAATATTCTTCATTCCGTGCAATAAAGAGACATATTTTTTCAGGAATCGATTAAATAGCAGCAATTGAGACATTTCTACACAATTTGATTATATCCGAAAAATACTGTTCCAATTTGCAATTTATAAACGGAAATTTTTCTTTACGATCAGTACTCTTGTAAGAATTCAGAAAGAAGATAACTTATTATTTATTACTACAATGAGTTAATTTTTATTGTGCAGAATATCTTAAAATAATGTGAGAATGTAAATATCCGCATCACATTTCAGTAATATCATGCGAAATGCATGTGAGCATCGAAGAACAATACGAAATCCATAGAATTTTTCTTAAAATGCTTGGATTATGGCCTTATAATCAATCATGTCTTACTCTAATACAAAAACTATTATCTGCCGGTATTCTTTTTACGTTTCTTACTGTTCAGGTAATTTAAATGATATTTACAGTCATTATTGGGATTATAATTAAACAACAATAATTAAAAATCAAAGACATTATGATACGTCTAAACATTTATATTGTTATTCCATTTTTACATCATTTATCCTATATCACAGTTTATACGATATCCGTATATAAATTAATGATTTTATAATACATTTTCCGCATCAGATTTGAAAAAGATAAAAAATCTTATTTCATATTTTGTTATTTTATTTACTACAGAAAAACTAATAAAATGTATAGAATATATGGCAATATACAATGAAATAATTTATAATTAATAAATATCTAATATAATAAATAAGCATTATTTCCAGCTACTATCATTCTGTACAATGCAATTTAATACAAATTTCTGCTTAAGAGTAATGTCCTTTGTATTTCCCAATCTTTTCGTCATAGTAAAATATTGTGTTTTTGTCATTAAAGCAGACAAAGTGAGACAATAAAATAAAATAAGTATTCTAATATAATATTCTAGTATAATATTATAATATTTATGAAGTTATATTTTCGCCCAAAGTAAGGAAAAATGGCATGAATAGGTGAAAGAGTTACTAGATCGGATTCGAGATGACTTAAATTTCTTGCAAGATAAATTGGAAATTGATATCATGAAAAAGTATTCTGAAAATATAAGATTTATCACATTATTTTCAATAGGTAAGTARATTCATAATAATTATTCCATGCTACTATCTTAATTATCATATATTTCCCATGTATTGTAATATTACTGCATTCTGCTCATTTTTCTTAATAATATAGGAAGAATAAAAATAATTTTTGAATTAAACTTAGTATTGTAAGAAGAATAAGAATTAATAATAGGATACAAATTAAATTTAATACTTTTAGTTTTCTGCYATATTGGTATATTCTGTTATTTAATATTACAACTTCTACCATTGATGCTTGATATTATKACACCATTAAACGCATCACGATCATTGAAACAAATTRCAATCACAGAATACTTTATTAGTCGAGAAAAATATATTAGCGCAATATTATTCCACGAAGCACTTACTTTTTATRTAGGATTSATRACAATATGYAGTACTGGTTCAATAATTATGMTGTACATCTTGCATRKATGTGSRCTATTTGAAGTCGCAAGGTAATAAAAAGTATTTTCAAAACACTTACTTTATATCTTTAATCAAAATATATCTAGCAATGAGATTTCTGTAGTTACCGAATGGACAACGCAATTCAACAGAATGAGTTAGCAATGCCTAATCCTGTTAAGGAATACCTGTTTCATCAGAAAATTGTACAAGTAGTTTCTATTCACCATAGAATTATTCGGTTCGTATTCAGTAGTTGTATCATGATGTTTTTTCTTATTTTGTATCAGTTTTTGTATCGTTATTAAATTTAATTTCTTTTATTCTCTTTATCTCTATAATTTGTTCGCAATTAAAAATGATTTCAAAATTCTATCGTGCTATCGTATGTAACTTGCTTTTTATCATTCATTTATTAGATATGCTTTATTAGATGTATCAAATGTATTATTATAAATAAACTTATACAATGTAATTTTATTAAACAAAATATATCGGATAATCATAAAAATAGTATTGCATCATGAAAGAGAAAAAAATATTTAAATCACAAAGTTTCGTCTAAAAATTTATCTTAAGAATATTTGAAACTTAAATTGACAAAGTAAACATTGATGTTTTACTTTATGTTATATCACTCAAGTATGCAGTTACTATTAATTGTTACGATAAGTAGAAATGGGACATTATATTACGACAATAATAACATGATTTATACAATTAAAATATATCATGATATAATTAGAATATATTATTTCTACTGTTTTGCATCCTTACTTTTTTTATATTCATGACAATAGCAATTGCTAGTTTCTTTTTAAAGATTTTATGAACTTATGATATCCAGTTTTTTCGTAATGCCATATGCTTTTTTGATCATAATTGGCGTCACTTCTTTAAGCTTAAATCTTGTTCATGTAAGTAATGCTTATGGTAAGTATGCATTAATTAAATCTGCATCATTCCATAAAGTATCTATTATTATTATTATAGTTATTACAATTCATGACAACTGTACATGATGTGCGCGAAATATCTATAATTCTTCTGTTAGTAATTCTTCACATTAACTACATGTTTGTTCTTAATTATGGTGGGGAGGAGATTCAGGGTCACGGAATGGAATTGTCTAAAGCAACGTGAGTAATTTGTAATGACTTTGAAGCCATTACATAACTACTGAGAATGTAACTAAGAAATAAATTCATGCCTCAGTATTTCTTTGTGTTCGTATATGAATAGTGTAATATATATTTTAACATGGAATATGACATATGATATCTTTTTTCGCAAAAATAGTATAACCTTAAATTATTAATTCGCCACCATCAACAATGATTTTATTTGATATTAAAATAATTACAGTTATAATGCAATGTGGTACGCAGCACCGTTGCGTACGCAGAAATTGATATTATTTATAATGCAAAAGACGACATTAAAAGTTATTTTAACATGCGGGAATATATATATTGCATCTTTGGAAGGTTTTCTTTCGGTAAAATTGCAGTTAATCGTAAGGGATAAATTGATATAAATTTTTTACATATTCTAACGTATCCTCTTTTTAGCTCGTAAAAGCAGCAATATCTTATTTTACAGTGATTTATTCTACGCGATAATAAATTATCATTTGTTGTAATATACGAGACGAATTACCTACATGGTTTTATCAAATTGAGACAATTATTTAATATGCATTTGTGGTACATTTCTTAGTTATAATCCATACCATATATATATATATATATATATATATATATATATATATATATATATATATATATAAATACCATATATTATATTAATCATAATTTCTTATTATTCACTTATTCACTTACACTTAGTCATTGTATAGTATTCGGAGAATTATAATCTTTACGAGATATCTCGTCGTTTTACACTTATTTAAATAATGTACAAACCTAAGGCCAAAAAATTATGAATTATGAATTATATGTCGATCTTTTTATGTAACTATGATAACTTGGCATTTCTTCTTTCACTTTTTTTTTACAAAAAATGCAATAAATATATGTACATATACGCGCGCGCCCACTTGACACTCATGCGTACAATATTGCATATTTTGATGTAAAGCAATACAACCTGCCATGTTTATGTGAAACCGAAACTCCCCTATCTAGATCATGATTGCGTCTGCGCAAGAATATGGTTCATTCCGTGTAATAAAGAAACATATTTCTTCAGGAATCGATTAAATAGCTGCAATTGAGACATTTCTATGCAATTTGTCTACATCCATAAAATACCGTTACATTTTGCAATTCGAAAAACGGAAATTCTTCTTTATAATCTTTTTTTTCTATGGGAAGGAGAAAATTTATTATTTATTATTACAATGAGCTAATTTATAGCATAAGAGAATATCCTAGAATAATGTGAAAATGCAAAAACCCGCTTTACATTTCAGTAATACGACGTGCGAAATGCATGTTATCGAAGATCAATACGAAATCCTTAGAATTTTTCTTAAAATGCTTGGTTTATGGCCTTATAATAAATCATGTTTTACTGTAATACACAAACTATTATTTGCTGGTATTCTTTCTACGTTTATTATTGTTCAGGTAGTTTAAATAACATTTATAATCATCAGTGGGATTATAATTAAATAATAATAACTAAAAATCAAAACGTTAAGATACATACAGATATAAGATATAATACAGATTTGTATTATAATACCATTTGGATACCATATATCCTATATCATAATTCAATGTATACAATATTCATACGTAAATTGATTATTTCATGACATATTTTCAATTCCTATAAAATTTGAAATAGATAAAAAATTTTATTTCATATCACTTTAGGGAGGAAAAGATAAGAAAATATATACATTATATCGAAATATTTATACGAGTATAATTAATAAATATCTAAAGTATTATTTTCAGTTACTGGCATTTCTTACAATGCAATTTAATACAAATTTGTTCCTAAGAATAATGTCATTTCTATTTCCCCCTCTTTTTGCCACAGTAAAATATTGTATTTTTGTCATTAAGGCAGACAAAGTGAGTACAAAACAAAATATAACATTCTAGTTTAGTATTATATCATTTGTAAAGCAAGTTACATTTTCACTCCAAGTAAAGAAAAATGGGATACATAGGTGAAACGGTTATTAGAATGTATTCGAGATGACTTATATTTATTGCAAGACAAATTGGAAATTGATATCATGAAAAGATATGCTGAAAATATAAGATTTATGACGCTATTTTCAATAGGTAAGGAAATTGATAATAATTATTCTATGGTATTATCACATATTTCCCATATAATAATGATGTAATAATGATTTTTGTAATAATAATGCGTTCCGCACATTTGTTTAAATAATACAGGAAGAATAAAAATATTTCCTAAGTTAACTTATAGTATTATAAGAAGAAGTATTATAAGAATTAATAACACGATTCAAATTAGATTTAATTCTTCTAGTGTTCTGTCATATTGGTCTATTTTGTTATTTAATATTAAAATTTCTGCCGTTGATGCTTGATATTTTTATACCATTAAATACATCACGATCATTGAAACAAATTACAATCACAGAATACTTTATCAATCGAGAAAGATATATCAGTGTAATGTTATTCCATGAAGTACTTACTATTTACATAGGATCGTTGACAATATGCAGTACCGGTTCAACAATTATGATGTATTTCCTGCATGAATGTGCACTATTTAAAGTCGCAAGGTAATGGAAAGTACATTCTTTTTTAAAATATTTATCTTATATTTTTCAAACAAAAATACCAAGATAAGATTTCTGTAGCTACCGAATGGAAAACGCAATTCAAAAGACTGTGTTGGCGATGCCTAATCCTATTAAGGAATACCTGTTTCATCAGAAAATTGTACAGGTAGTTTTTATTCACCATAGAATTATCCGGTTGGTATTCAGTAATAGCATCATAATATTCTTTTTTTATATCACTTTTTGTATTTTATATCACTTTCTTATAAATTAAAAGTGATTTCAAAACTTTATCATGCTATCTTATATAACTTGCTCTGTGTCACTTGTTTATTAGACATTCTTAATATCAAACGTATTGTTATGATTACATTCAATGTAATCTATTCAATGTAATCTAAACATAATATATGGGATAATCATAAAACTAATATTAAATTTGTATCATGAATGGAAGAATAGATTTAAATTAAAAACTTTCATATAAAGCTTTATCTTTAGAATATTTGAAACTTATATTGGCGAAATGTACATAGATTTTTAACTTTATATTATATCACTGAGATATATAGTTATTATTAGTAGTTACGATAAATAAAAATCGGATATTAAATTACGACAGTTAAAACATGAGAATATAGTTAGAATATATCATGATATAATTAGAATATATTATTTGCATTGTGTTTGTTCTTACTTTTTTTATATTTGTGGAATAACAATAGCAATTGTTTCTTGTTAAAGGTTTTATGAACTTATGATATCCAGTTTTTTTGTAATGCCATACGCTTTTTTGATTATAATTGGTGTCACTTCTTTAAGCCTAAATCTTGTTCAAGTGAGTAATGCTTATCCTATGCGTTAATTAATTCTGCATCAATCTTTGTAAGTATTCTTTCTAAATATTTTTTCTAAGTATTTATCATTACAGTTATTTCAATTCATAACAATTATGTATGATAAGGCGGAGATATCTATGATCCTTATGTTAATAATTCTTCACATTAATTACATGTTTGTTCTTAATTATGGTGGGGAGGAGATTCAGAAGCACGGAATGCAGCTATCTACAGCAACGTGAGTATTTTGTGGCTCTGAAACAACATGTACTGGAAAGCTGTAATGCTCAAATAAATTTATGCTTCGGGATCAAAATGTTCGTTTATGAATAATATAATAGTATACAAAGTATATCTTAACTTTAATATGAAACAAATATTATGCATATCTTTGCAAAAACAATGTAATCTTAAATTATTAATAAACTACTATCAACAATTATTTCATTTGATATTAAAATAATTACAGTTATAACGCATTGTGGTACGCAGCACCATTGCGTACACAGAAATTGATATTATTTATCATGCAAAGGACGTCATTAAAAGTTACTTTAACATGTGGCAATATATATGTCGCATCTTTGGAAGGTTTTCTTTCGGTAAAATTGGAATTAATCCTTAATTAAGAGATAAATTTTAGTATATTTTAACGAGTCCTCTTTTTAGCTCGTGAATGCAGCAGTATCTTATTTTACAGTGATTTATGCTACGCGATAATAAATTGTTATTTTTTGTAATATATTAGATGAATTACCTATGATTTTATTAGATTGAGACAATTGTTTAATATGCATAAGTTGTATATTTCTTGAATGTAATGTATGAATGCCATATATTATAATAACCATTATAATTTTTTATTCATTTATACACTCATTCATTCATTATGTTTATGATATTTGAAAAATTACAATCACTACGTCGTTTTATATTTATTCTAATGATATTCAAATTTAAGAGTAAGAAATTATAAATTACGACTTATATATTGAACTTTCTATATAACTACGATAATCTTAGCATTTTCTTTTTCACTTTTTTCTTACGAAGCGATGTAGTAATTATATATACATATACACGCGCATACTTGACACTCATTCATTGCAAAATTTGATATAAAGTAATTCATCCTGCGATGTTTTATATGAAAGTGAAACTCTGTTTTCTATTTAGAACATGATTGCGACTGCGCAAAAATTTTCTTTATTCCATGTAATAAAGTATTTCTTAAAGAATCGATATCTCAAATTGCGGCAATTGAAATAATTTTTAAAATAAACATTCATTTACACTGTTATATTAGTCTGCTGTTAAAAAAATTTGTTTTTCTTCTTTTATGATTATTATTCTAGTATCGCACGAGGATAGTTTATAATTCATCATTAATTATGAACTTTGAAATCTATAATGTAGAAAATATTTTAAAACAACGCGGAAATGTAAAAATTCATATTATACTAAAGTAATGCTTTGTGTGACATGCACGTGATCGAAGAACAGTATTATAAAATTAATAGTATTTTTCTGAAGATACTAGGTTTATGGCCTTATGACCAATCATATTTCACTCTAGTACGGAAAATGTTATTTGCTGTTATTTTTTTTACACATATTATTGTTCAGGTATCTTAAACCATATTCGTAATTACTATTATGTTTATAATTAAATAGTAATAACTTTTATTTAATTACCTTAATTTAATCAGCTAAATAAATAAATAATATATCAAATAAATAAATAAAAATATTAACGCCCATAAATATTTATATTGTTTATTTATTTTCTGCCATTATATAATTTATATAACATTTACTCGTATATCAATAATGTTATAACTTTTTCTAAGTTTTGTAAGATAGACCAATAATTTTATTCCATGTTATTTCATTATAACATTCATATTATATGTTTCACTACTTATATGTGCAATGCTTATCATTTATAGATATACAAAGCATTATTTTCAGCTATTAGCATTCCTTACTATGCAATTTAATATAAATCTTTTTCTAAAAATTATGTCGTTTGTATTACCTGCTCTTTTCGCTGCAGTAAAATATTGCTCCTTTGTCATCCTAGAAGCTAATGTAAGTACAAAAAAACAAATTTTTTATTTTAAAATGTGTTGTTATAATATTTATACAATAGGTATGCTTCTCATTCAAAAATAAAAGAAAACGAAATGAATAGGTAAAGCAATTGCTAGAGCAGATTCGATATGATTTGAATTTATTGAAAGATAAATTGGAAATTGATATTATAATAAAATACGCTGGTAATATCAGATTTATGACATTGATTACTATAGGTAAGAATATAAATTATTATAATTTTAATAACCTAGTTGTTATATATCTATTATTAGATATATCGTACATTCTATGATAGCCTTTTTTTATTTCTTTTTATTAATACGATAAAAGAAGATAAGAATAAGAAATTACTTTGAATAAAATTGTAATGAAGATAAAAATAACTAAATTGATATCCAATTTTTTCAGTGTGCAGCCATTTGTTGGTATTTTGTTATATAATAATGCAATTTTTACCATTAATACTTGATGTCATATTACCGTTAAGCGAATCACGAACCTATAAAGTTATCATGATTACAGAATATTTTGTCAATCGGGAAAAATATATGTGTACAATGATATTGCATGAAGCACTTATTTTATATATAGGACTGATCACGATATGCAGTACTATTATGCTGATTATGATGTATATCTTGCATGGATGTGCGCTATTTGAAATCACATGGTACTATTAAACAGATTTAATTTTTGGGGAATTATTAATTATCGAAATATATATAAACCAATTTTTATAGCTATCGAATGGAGAATGTAATGTAAGAAAATATATTAACATTACCTGATTCTATAGCAGATTTTCTTTTTTATCATAGGATTATCCATGCAATCTTTATGCATCACAGATCCATCCGGTTAGTATATACACGCGCGTGCGTGTGTGTATTTTCGATATTATAATTTTTTCTCTGATATATTATTTTTTATTTACTGAAAGTGATTAATTATAATATCTATGTCTTGTCATGTATGCGCATATAATTATCATATAAAATGTTTATATTTAATAAAAAAACATATTTTTCTTAAAAGCTTTTTATGTTTACATATCATATAAATAATATTTGGCATAAAATTTAAACAAAGAATTAAAAGAAATTTAAATTAAGTACTTTAATCTAAAGATTTGCTTTTATTAACATTATTTATGTATAAAATAGAATTATTAATTCAAGAATAGCAACATTTAGATCTTTTTTAAAGATATAATGAACTTTGGATATCCACTTTTGCAGTACCATTTACCATTTTAATTGTTATTGGAGTCACCTCTTTAAGTCTTAATCTTTTTCATGTAGGTATAGCTTTTTTCTAATTTGGTATTCTCTAATTTCTCTTCATTCGATATTCTTTAAATTATTTTCTTTTACAGTTCCTTGAAGTAATAACAATTATGAATGATTTTAATGAAATATGTTTAGTCTTTATTTTGTTAGTGCTACATTTTAGTTATATGTTTATCATTAATTATGGTGGAGAAGAAATACAAAATCATTCAATATACGTATTTAAAGCAGCGTAAGTATCATTTTTGCAATACGTTTTCGATTCCGCATCGTAACACATTTTTATCCTTCAAATTCACTTTAAAATAATTATGTAATAATGTTTTCATAAATTGCAAATTTTATTTAAAATTTTCTATATTGCAATGCAACTTTAATAAATAGTGATAATAATGCTATTTGATTTTGAAATTATTACAATAGTTATAATGGATTGTGGTATGCAGCACCACTGCATATACAGAAATTACTGCTTTTTGTAATGCAAAGATCAATGACAAAAGTAAATTTAGTATGTGGACACATATTTATTGCTTCATTGGAATGTTTTGTCACGGTAAGATTAAAACAATTTCATTAAGAAAAAAATAACAAATTTAGCTTAGATTTAACGAGCATTACAACGTATTTCTTTTCAGTTTACCAATGCAGCCATATCTTATTTCGCAGTGATTTATTCTACTCAATAATAATAAAACGAAAATAAATCTTTAACTTAACATATGGGTTAATAAATAATATACAGTGTAAATTTATTAAATACAATCCGATCTTGTCATATACGACGATAGTATAGTAAATTTGCGTAATATTTTAATATATATTAAAATATGAATAGTAAATCAAGAGTGTATCTAATTCTTTCATTCGTCTTTTAAAAATTAATGAGATTGATAAAACAATTAATCTTTTATCTTTTATTCCAAAGATATTCGAATTTGAAAATTAATAATTATCTTAGATTGGTCGAACGAGTGCTTTTATTATAATGTAAGAATTTTGATATTTTATCTTTATTTCTCATTTTCTTTTATTAAAAATTACTGTAATTTAGTTAAATTTAGCTATTAATATTTCTTTCATCATGTATATAGTTGACCTGCATAATATCGCAAAATTCGATTAGAAAGAGAAAATCACATTCTACAACGTTACACATATCATTGAAGTTGTCTTTATTATCAAAATCAAAATCGCACGAATTCCTTTTGCTCTGCACTTGCTGTTAAAATGATTAACTTCTCGAATTAAAACAATTAAAAAATACTCTATTATATTTATACATTATTTACATTTATCTGCTGGAAAAAAATATAATTTTTCTTGTAAATGATTATGTTTTGAAAAAAAGGAAAATCCAATTTATATATATATTTTAAAGCTGAATAGAAAAATATTTTAAAAGCAATACATACATAAAAATATATTTGTGAATCTAAATCACTGATTATAACTGTATAAAAGACATGAAATTAAAGAACGTTATTATCGAATCAATCGAAATTTTTTTTAGGATTCGTGGCATATAGGATTATTAATAATGGTACTTTGCTCAAGTACAGAAACTATTGTTTATTACTCCAAGAAAATGTGGAATAAATAATATTAAATACGATCAAGAATATGATCAATATTTTTATTATGGTATAGTGTTTATGTATGGTATCGATTTTTATCTGATATATTTCAGATAAAACTTTATTATGATAATAGGGATAGACAAAAATTTTCAGCGATAAATATATATATATATATATATATATAGAAAAAGAGAGAGAGAGAGATTTATACATATAGAGATTTGATATATATGTATATATTTTATTAAATTAAATTAAAATTTAATATTTATTAAACTTTTATTATTAATTATTCTGATATTTATAATGATTAAGTGATAAATGATGATTAAGTGATATCACAATTACTGGACACTGTTACTAATAACACATAATTTATGTTTTCAGGTAAGTATACACTGAGCTACTATCGAGGCAATACACCGTGTATTTCTGTGGTGAGTAAAGAGAAAATGTAGAATGAATGAACATTTAAACTTGAGTTAAAGAGTATCGAAGTATTGAATGCATAGATGTTTAATTTACAATTTGCTACTATATTCTATAGCCAGATACAAGCCGATACGATTAATAATTGTATATTGTATCTGTAAATTATATTACCGTATTATAATAAATTGGAAATTTCTTCGTCACAGCAATCAGGATTACGTTCGCATAAAAATATTCTTTAATCTTTGCTCTAAAAAACTACTATCCTCCAATCGAGTGTAAATCGAGATAATTAAGATAATATATAACACATTTCCATCGCAAAAATAACTTCCCATGATTAAAAGATGTTTATAAAACATTTTTTTCTTATGACAACTATTATCATATGACAATATTCAGTTGTTAGAAGATTGCAAAATTTTCTGAAAAAAATAATCTGAAAATGCAAAAATCCGTATTGCAATTATATCATATCTTTCGTACGAGATGCATATGATCGAAAGACAAAGTTATAGAGTTATTACAGAGAAGTACAAGTACTTCTTAGAATGCTTGCTTTGCGGCTTATATCAGTCCTTCTTCACATGTATATAGAAACTACTATTTGTAAAAGTATTCTTATTGTTATTGTTCAGATATCCTGCATTATATAATTTCTCTTCCTATCAATTCAATAATTCGATAACAACATTTATTAATATCTCATGAAAAGTTCATGAAATTAATGAGCTATGAGCTACATATGAGCTACTTCCGAATGTATATAGTTATTGAAAATACAAAAATTGCATTGAAAAAAAGAAAGCATTTTTACATGAATGAAAGTAAAATTTAATATACAACATATATGTATACTACAAGATATATATATATACGAATACTTCCATATCATTTTTTGTTTCTTTAATCATTTCTAAATTATATAATAATACATTAACTGTATGATAAAAATTTTTTATACGTTATTTTCTTTAAATGATATTATTCCACCTTTTAGACGAACAATAAATTTCATTTAATAACAGATAAATAAAAATAAAATAATTAGTATGTAAAAGAAATACATATTATTGTTGTACGGAACGCTATAATTAATTAAATAAATTATGTATTGCTTCCATTAAACATAATCTTTCATTAAACATGAACTCTGATTTTGACACGCATTGTTTTTATTTCCTTGATATGCTTTATATCTATGTAAAATAACGTTAAATAATGTTATTTAAATTTTATTTAGAAAGAAAACTTACGTAATTAAGATACTTAATAAATCATCTCATAAAGATTTATCTGGGAATATATTAAACTTGTTTAAATTAATGCATTTGTCGCCTTGGGAATATTTAATAGAACTTTGTATTTTATTCGATTATTAAAAGAAACTGATGCCTTCCTACATCACTATCACCACTACATCACAGAGCGCATTTATCAATGTGCATGTGTATTTAAATTATGGAAAATGGAACAATATTGTTTCAGAATAATATTGTCTCCACACATATATATATATAAAGCAGCATTTTAAGTAATAACCATACGCGTTAAGTTCAGTTATAGAAGATATAGAAGATATATTTTATTTATCTGCGGAAAATGAAGAAAAAAAACAAGAAGAGAGATGTCTTGGGCTCGACATCTCACTATTTCGTTGTAGTCGGTCTTTATCGCAATATGCGTCTGGTCGAAGAACATTATTACACGATGCTTAGCAAAGTTTCATTGAAAGCTCTGGGTATTTGGCCTCATGATAAATCACGAATTATATTATTGCGACGGATACTAATTATCATCCTAACTATGACGTATATTATCATGCAGGTATATCTCAATAGTATATCTCTGACAGAATCAAAATAAATAATCTAAAATCAACTTCATAATCTTTATATCAAAATTGCTTTTACTTTGTTTTTTAATTAAAGTTCTTTTGTACGGAACGTTAGTGAATGAATAAATAAGTATAACTGGTATAAGTATATACCAGTAAAATAGTATAACATAATCCTTTTAGTGTTATGCACCTTGATTAACTAAAATTATTATATTTATTATTTTCAGTTATCAGTTTTTATTACAACAAAATACAGTGTGTCCCTCTTCGCTAAAATTATGTCGCTCGTTTTTCCTTGTATAATAGTTATAACGCAATATTGCACTTTTATCCTTAAATTAAAATCTGTGAGTTTTATTTCTATTTGCACTAGCACAAGAATTCTTAAAAGTATATTTTTATATTTTGCACTATTCATTTCTAACTTACACATATCTCAGTTAAAAGAAATATCAATTACCAACAGATTAGGAATCTGCATCATCAAATTCTGGAAGACTGGAAGATAATACAAAATGAGCTGGAGAGTGAAATTATGCGAAAACATATTTATAACTGCCGAATGTTTGTTTTATTGGGATATTGTAAGAAAATACGGTTTTATGCATTTTATGCAAAAAATTGCATTTTATATCTATGTAGAGAGTTCTGTAAAAGTAATATTAATATTACTTAGTAGAACGATATTTAAGAGAACATATATTATTATATTATTATTTATCTTATATACAAAATATTATACTATCTTCAATTGTTTAATTAATTAAAAAAAACATCATGTTTCATTTAATTAATTAATTTAATATATTTATTTTGTGTTTTATTGATTGATTTGTTAATTCTCAGGTACAATAAATTCAAATATTTTAGTAAAATTATTTTATGGAAAACGCGTTTCATGTTTCCACAAACATTTCATAAATATAAAGAGATACGCCTAATGATCTATATATCATCGCCGAACTCTATATCATATAAAATATCGGAATTTCACTTAGGCACTTTTGCAAAATGTTTTATATTTTTATTTACAGTGTACAATGTTTTCCTAATCATTATAACTCTTGTTACACAATTTTTCCCTATCATTCTTGATATGGTTTTGCCACTGGATGAGCCTCGACCACATAAACTTCTTGTTACAATAGAATGTTTTGTACCTTTGGATAAATACTTTTACATTATGGTACTACATGAATTCATAATCATTATATTATGTTTCTCAATGGTATTAGCTATGGGGACGCAACTGTTCGTATTAACGTATCACTCTTTTGGAATGTTCCGAATCACCAGGTGATAATTGACTTAAATCGACTTATTCTGATTACAAATTAAATTTGGGAATCATTTTAGCCATCGATTGGAATTCTTCATTACGAATGAGAATTATGTGATGAATGTGTCAAATTTTGAAAAAAAACGTACAATTTGTAGAAAGGTAACGGATATTGTAATTGCACATCGTAGAGCCATCGAGTTAGTATTATTGATAATATAGAATTTATGTATAGGGTATATGTATAAGTATTTTTTTTACAGAAATATTAATTCTAATTACTTTTCCTATTAATATGTTCCAAATATCTTTAAACTACTTGAGGAAATTTTCAACAGATAAAATATGCTCAAAATTATATACCAATTTTATTTATTAGAATTTCTATTTAATTGCTCTCTTGTTTTTAAAGGTTTTGCGATATTTTGATAACATGTTTTAATCTGACCTTCTGTGGCATGGCCTTCTTTGGATTGTTATCTTTAAGCATGAATTTATACAGAGTATGTGAAATAGAATTTATTTTATTTGCGTTTCATAACTTAAATACAATTCATTTTCTTTTAACGAAAGCATTAAATTTAATTTTTAATTTTTAATATAATATATGGCAGTTTGTTGAAGCGACAACAATATCAAGAAATTTGGAGGACATGGTAATGTCTTTTTTTACCATAATAAGTCATTTAATCTATTTATATCTGACAATTTTTATGGGACAAAAGATTTCCGATAGTAATAAAGAAATTAATATATTAACGTAAGTATTAAATAAGAATTATGCATTTTTATTCAACTAGTATTCTTATTAGTAGAGATCTATATGGGGAACAAATATTTTAAAAATAGTACTTATTTATGAATCTTTTGCAATTATTTCCAAGAATTATGAAATTCTTATTATTTTGGAAAATTTTGAAAATTTTATTATTTTGGATCGGAATCAAATTTTTGAATAAAGATTCAGTTCTTCGCTCCATTATTTATTATTAGACAGGAACATAGTTTATAATTTGAATTAAATTGTATCTTTGTCGACAGAAAAATTATTTATTTATTTTCATAAATTGTTATATAATTGTATTCATCCTAAAATTAATTCCTTTATTCTATTTATTTTATTTTATTTATTTTATTTATTAATTAGTTCTTTTATTCTATATTTTTTATATATTTTTTATATAATATTTTTTATTTTTTGTGACAATTTTTAGATATAATATATCATGGTACTTGATGCCTGTATCATCACAAAAATTGATATTATTTTTAATGCAAAAATCGGGCAAAGACTTTTATCTTACGATTGGCTCTTTATTAATGGCAAAAATGGAAAATTTCGCTGCAGTAAGAAGCATGAAAATTGCAAAAATAATGAAAAGCAATCCTAAAATATTTATAAAATTACATATTTTTTTAGTTTCTTAATACTGCAATGTCGTACGTTGTTTTAATGTGTTCTATTCAATCAGAAAATCATCTTAATAAATAATTCCGTTTTGCTATCAAAATATATTATGAAAATATATAAAAAAACATTTTGTGTTAATGAAGGTGCGTATAATCTTTTAAGAAACATTAATAAAATATGCTTCTCATTTCTCAAACTTTTGATATATTTATTTATAGCAATGAAAGATTTATTGTACTAATATAGATATTATATTGGCACTTATAAAATGAATGGTATCATGTTTAAAACTATTCTGTGTTTAAAATTCTTTGTATAAGCTTTGTATAAGTGAATGGCAATCAACAATGTGCAACGATATTATATTAATGTTAATTTAAAGTACATAAAATCTGTTACAAATAATAATACAAAAGATATCGTCCTTAACTTTTATTTTTATTTTTAATTATTTTTAAAATAATTATTATAATATATAATTAATACTATCGAAATATATAGATTATATTGAGATACTCGCTATTATATTGTAAAAAAATTATTTTTTAATCTTTAATCTCTTAATGGATCAAATTTTAATAATTTAGTTGCTCGATTTATAATCATATAAATATATATACAACCTGCAAATTATGTTAATATATATTTTTGCTAAACATAAGACACATTTATCTTTTCTTATATCTATCTTCAATAGTTTAAAAGATCAAAAATGTTTAGCAACTTAAAAGTTAAACTAATACTGACTTCGATAGCCATAAATTTAAGGATGTATCTATGATTGCATTACCAAGAAATATGTAATAGAAAAATGACACATGACGTTTGTATAAAAAGTAATTTTCGGATTATTATAAAAAAGATAAGAACAAAGAATATAAAAATGATTAATTATAATTATACAGTAGCCTGTATCATTTCGCGACAACATAAGTAGGCCAATATTAACTTATGTACCTTGTCATGTATCTTATGTGAAAATATTTCTCTATTATTTATGATCCAAACGTGAAAAGAATCTTAGAGATATTCTTTTCATTTATTATCTCATGGAGAAAAAAAGAAAAGTTTGTTTCTCATTTTCACATATTGTTCAACATTCGAAGTGAAATGGTATCATTCGAGGATCGATATTATAACGTTAACCGGAAACTCTTGGTGATAACTGGCTTGTGGCCTTATCAGAAGTGGAAATTCAGAATTATTCAAATAACGTTGTTCCTCAGTATACTTATATCTTTCTTGATGGCTCAGGTTTGCAGAATTGTATTCGCTCTGATTTGATTTCACAATTCGAGAATTCGTGCTTCTTTAGCAAAGCTTAATTTACAAGATGGGCATTCCATATTTCGAAGAAAATTAAATGATATTTTTTTAGAATGTTTTATATTTGATAAATGTAAAATAAAATTATTATAATGGAATATTTATAAACAGTGATATTAAAATAAAGAGTAATATTAAAGAACACATATTCGTAATTATAATATTATTCAATAGGTAATAGTTACATATATGTGTTATACATATATAAAGATACATATGTAAACATTTTTATTACAAGAAATGTCTTACTATTTAAATTAAAAAGCTTTTTTAGATTTGTATGATTAAATCATTTGCAGTTGGCAACGTTCATTACATCAGGATTTCACATAAGAATGGTTTTAAAAGTTCTTTCGCAGGCATTCCCTTGTTTGGTGTATATATTGAAATATATTTCTTTTGTGATAAATAGTAAGAAAGTAAGTAGATAATCGATGCACGAGTAAATATATGCATATCACGATAATGTTATGCATATATTAGGATTAAAATAATCGTTTCCGAATGTTATTTTAAAATAATTTAAAACTATATATATCTACAAATTAGTCGCAAGTTTAGGTAAAAGAATGTTACGAACGGATTCGCCATGAATGGATAATGTTGAAAGCTCAGAATGAGATCGATATACTAAAAAAATATGCCAATATCTCCAGACTATTTGGAATAGTTATAACTGGTAAAAAATAATGATATACTTACTGGTAAAAGAGTGAAATATTACTTTTTTTTTCTTTGTTATTTAGATCTGCAATAAATAAATTTTATACTAAAATTATCTAAAATTATGATGAAATCTAAGAATTTACTGAGAATTTATTTGAGAATTTATTGCATGTATAATACAAAAAGAATATGATATTATAATCCAGTATAATTAATATAATTTCTAAAATTTTCTATCAAGATTTTGCTTTATAGATACGAGGTTTCAACAAACAGAATTTAACATAGCAAATTTTATAAATTTACATAACTGTTTACATTTA
This sequence comes from Eciton burchellii, assembly GCA_020341155.1. Taxonomy (NCBI): domain Eukaryota; kingdom Metazoa; phylum Arthropoda; class Insecta; order Hymenoptera; family Formicidae; genus Eciton; species Eciton burchellii. The sequence continues at coordinate 300,385 of JAHMML010000088.1, forward strand.
TAGCGATTATGCTCTTGACTCTATGCGTTTTTGGCTTGTACCAATTTTTGCCGAATTTTCTCGACATTATTGTACCGCTTAACAAATCTCGCAAACATTACCTTACATTCCAAGCCGAATATTTTGTCAATCAAGAAGAACATTTTTATACTATCGTAACGCATGGTTTAATAGCTGTTTACATTGGCGTTTTTGGGATTATCGCTACTGGTGGAATGCTGATGGCATACATATTTCACATCTGTGCAATGCTGAAGATAGCGAGGTAAAAATTGTTAGTGGAAGTTATAAAATCTTTAAATGGCGTGAGATTTATTTTATTGCATATCAATATAAAATAACGTTCAATATTTATTCTCATTAGTGCGTATATAATTCAATCATCCATACAAAAGAATTAATGATAAATTACTGATAAAATACTGATATGTTTTAGTAAAATGGAACTTGCTTCGTTTGAAAATTCTTATCAACTTTCTTATTTATATAGCATTTTACTAACAATCTGAGTTAAATCTTGTTTGCGATCTTTTAGTTATCGTTTTGAGCATGTAAGTGACAATGTACCGTCAAGTGTCGAGAAAAATCACACTATTCGCCAGAGAATAATTAACGCCATTAATATTCATCGTAGAGCAATCGAGTTAGTTTCATATGTCAAAGAGCTCGATCAGAAAGAGCTTTACTGAACGAATGCTATACAATTACATAAGTTCTTACTATTTGTATCCCGATAGGTTTGCAGAATTTCTCATCTCCAGTTTTGCAATGTTTTACTTTTTTCTAATTGGCATAGGTATGTCGTCGCTAACTTTCAATATGTTTCAAGTGGGTATATATTTATAATTATACATATACGTACAGACATACACGCATACACACGATTTCACATAAAAATAAATATTTCCAAAAATCAAATGCAGGCATAATTAATTCATATCGAGATCTAATTCCTGTTACATGCGTTAAACATATAGAAAGAAAAAATGATATATATACATTTCTATATTTATACAAGATATAATTACGCAAAATATATTGAATTAAACAGATATGCAAATCAAATGATGATATTTTATAAATGAAAATTTGCATTATACAGCTTCTGCAACTTGTGATGTTAATGGATGATATGAACGGAATCTTAGCATGCGCCCTACTAGTAGTATCCCATTTCGTTTATATATTCATAGGCAACTTAGCCGGACAGATAATTACAGATCATAATATCGATGTTTTTTATACAACGTAAGTAAAATATATACATTAAATTATATACAGATATATACCCTGTCTAAATTTAATATTATATAATCTTGCAAATAAATAATATATCGACTTTACAAACTCTCGTAAAATCAGCTGAACTGATTAATCATTCCAATTTCTAGATATACAACACGATGGTATACGGTACCGGTATCATCGCAAAAACTGCTGCTTTTGGTAATGCGAAGAAATATAAAGAATTATTATTTTGTTGTCGGTGGCATCTTTACTGCTTCTTTAGAGGGTTTTGCCACGGTAAAATAGGCAATGTCATTTAACGTCCGTTTAAAATCAGTAATATTGATAGATCCACATTCCAGTTGGCGAGTATGTCAATATCTTATTTCACGGTGATTTACTCCACAAGTTGACTATCGAGATTTCGATAGTCGCTCAGTAGTCAATTGTAGATGTACACAATATGAGTGAAGGATTACGTCAGAGTGCAAATACTTTATAAATATGGTGGTCTCCAACTTCCACAAAAAACTATTTGAAAAATTAGAAACTGGTTTGCGTTAAGTTATATTAATTGTACTAAGTTGCGTTAATTAATCGCATAGAATAAATGTTAAACAATTTCACAAAGTGAAACTAAGAAAAGTCGAAGATTATTATCGAAATTATTTGCCTCGCTTTTTTTATCTTGTATACATTCTCTCTTATACATTGGTCTTTTTTATATGCTATCTATAAATTTATATATCATCGTTATATATTTTTACATATTACTTAATATAATATATCATTCAATAAATTTCACTTACGCATAGTCTTGAGATGAAACTACTTTATTTGATAAAAATATGTTTCTGTACTTTCTATATTTTGACATATTCTCACTCATGAATAATACTGACATAACAAAGCATTCATAGCGTGATACTCGATATTGCTGACAATGAGGATATTCGACGAATCCTTTGCGAATTCACGCGCTTGCGCCAGCATGAAAAAGAAGGGGTATATTTCTTTCCCTTCGTTCTGGGAAAGTCACATTAGACGAGCAGAACATGCTGTTTCAATAATTTTCCTGTCATTCTCTTCAATAAAAAAAAACACATACGGCTGATTGTCTTTCCTAAATTCGCAAACTGTCATAACGTTTCTCTCGATTACGCATTGCTAGTGGTAACATTTTGCAGAAACATCAGGCAAAAATCTAAAACAGTTCAAATCATTTCGCTAGAAAGTACACGATACGATATCTCGATATTATTTTCTCCAGTATGTCTTTGAATCGTAGAGAGATGGAGAGCGCCAAGAAACGTTACAAAATACATCAAATATTTCTTTTATCGTTGAATTTGTGGCCTTTTCAGCGATCGAAATATACAAAAATTATTCGTATTTTTCACTTTACTTTGATAATGTCTTTTACATCCTTTCAGGTATACAATCTCTTTTTTGTAACATTGTAATATAAGCTCTCTTTCTTTTTTTAATAATATATATTATCATAATTTCATAAAAATTTAATAAAATATCTGGTTTATAATAATAGATCTATATATTTTTTCTTTGTAGCTTTCTACATAACATTTTACTTTAAATTTGTCTAAGTTCAGAAAGAAATATGTAGTCAGTTAAAATGTAGCATTTTTATTTTCTAATTGCTTTCAGCTCACGTCATTTCTTACGCACGAATTGACTCTAGATGTTGTTGTTATGATTCTTTCATACGCTATACCGTCTTGTATATGTATCATACTATATTCTGCATTTTCTTTAAAAACTTGTATAGTAAGTTCATCTTCGCATCTTCGCATTGCTTTCAACATCTGATAATTGCTTGTAATAAACCGAACACATGAATATACATATAGGTGGAACGAATTTGGAAAGATATCCATAACAATTGGAATTTGATGAAAAATAAAAACGAATGCAAAATAATGCGGCAATATTCAGTTGTAGGTAAAAAATTCACGATAATATATACAGGTATGGAAATTATCTAAAAATTTTATTTAAAAATATTATTCAAATAGTTACTTGAAAAATTATAACAGTATATCGTACTTTCATACGAATTTCTCTTTTCTTGGTACATGGTACGTAATATTAGGATAATTAATAATTAACATTAAACACGCTGTAATGGATATCACATTTTATATATTCATCTTAATCCAAACGCATTACTTGTTTCGGTCGCGTTCAAGATTTACATTTTAATTACTGTTGCGACAGTAACGACACAGTTAATTAAAATATACTTTGTATTTGTTAGAAACTAGGCTGAACTAGATTAAAATAATAATTAAGTGACACTTATATAATAAAAATAATATAATTCTCATCACATTGACATATTCCTTCAGTGTCTATTATGATAAGTTCTGTCCTATATGCGATTTTTGAGATGATGCCAATACTTCTCGACATAATTTTTCCATTGAATGAGATGCGTCCACGCGAGATTCATGCTTTGACAGAATATTTTGTCGATAAAAGAACATACTTTTATCCGATTTTATGCCATTGGTTGATCGGTCTGATGTTTGGTCTTTACATTATTATAGTCACAAGTACATTACAGATGGTATATCTGGAGCATATTTGCGGATTGTTAAAAATTGCCAAGTAAAAACCAAATTTACGTAACATATCATGAACAAATATATCACATCTGAAAGCTAATTAACATAATTTTACTATTATTATTATACTATTTCTAAGAATTATATTCAGTATCGTAATCAGAAAGCATTCTAGCAGTAGAATCTACAATATGCGTAAATGTTATTACAAAATTAAGAATAAAGTATAAATTAACTGTACTTGCAGTTATCGTATTGAACATTCAATCGATGAATACGCATTGTGTAATTCTATGCGGAGGAAAAATCGCGCTATACAGAACATAAGCGCCGCGGTGGATATACATCGAAGAGCTCTTGAGTTAATATTTGTATAACACATTTTTTATATTTGCTCCTTCAAAATCGGGATATTTGTATTCTATATGATTTTCCAACTTAAGGTAACGTTTACACTTACGTATTGCACAATATTTTTCTCATATTTAATTTTTATTATTGAAGGTGTTGCGAATTCGTAGTAGACAATTTCCAGTCATATTATTTTTTGATGTTGATATGCGGAGTTTCATCTTTAAGCCTAAATTTGTTCCGAGTAAGTAAGTTCCGAGCTTCCTTACGTGTATCTTTTTGAAAAAAAGTATACAAAGCAAATCAAAATTTCATACTCGATAATATCGGTGATTTCAGCTATTGAAAGCAATATCCATACATAATGAAATAGTCGATTTAGTTTCATCAGGATTATTCGTTACCGGGCATTTTCTATTCATGTTTATAGTTAATTATTACGGACAGAAAATTACGGATCATCATAATGAAATTTTTAACACTACGTGAGTATTTGTTTATAATTTCATTTCTGTTATCATCAATCGAACAATTATTAGCTTTATCAGTTTATAATTTAGAAAAATCTCTGAAGATACATATGTACGAATTCAAAATAATTTCTCACCTATAGATATAATGTGCAATGGTACACGGCTCCAATAAAGATTCAAAAACTGTTATTATTTATTATGCAAAGTACTACGAAAAACTATTTTTTAAATATCGGCAATTTGATCATAGCTTCGGTAGAAGGTTTCGCCAAGGTGAATAACACGTAGTACAATATGAAAAGATTATATTTGCTAAGAAATATTTTATATATTTTCTTTACAGCTTGCAAGTTTGTCGATATCGTATTTCACGATAATCTATTCTCTGATATGATAAACAATATAAATTGGTTGTTTATTATAAATAATATGTAGTATATGTAATAATATGTAATAATATGTAGTAAGAAGTACATATATAAATAATATAAGAAAATAACATATATGCACATGAAAAATACACTGGCTATTGTAAATTGTACGTTATTATCTGCTTCATTTACATTTTACACGATAAGATAAAATCTGCGACGATATGTGTGCAATAATATGCAATAATATGTGAGAGAGATTAATGATATTCAGATGAGCAGTTTTTTCTCAGATTGTTATTATGTCTTTGAAAATAAATATGAATGGCATAAAAATATGGATATAACATAAATATGAATGGCACATTGCTAATTTAGCTTCTTTTATACGCGCGTATGTGTGCGTGCATCTTACGCATAATAAAAATTTCTACAATAAAAGCTTCGTCAGTGATGTTTATGTGAACGTGAGTGTATCTTTGAGTTGAGTTTGTAAATTTATTGTAGTTTTATAATCCGTAAGAAATATTGCTGTTATTACTTTATGAAGAACATAATTGTATCCGGGTAGAGTAAATTTTTTTCAAATCACAGTAACAACAACAATGCAAATGTACTTGCAAATGCAATGCATTTCTAGATAAAAATGGCTATAGTCGCTTATAAGGAATTATTGATAAAAAAGAAGAATTTTTGCACAGGTCATGTCTCTATTTCATTTCGCGTCCCGGTGTACCTATACCTATAAAAGAGGAGAACTCGATTTCTCCTTTTTTTTCCTTCATCATAGGTCACGTAGACATAGAAGGGAAAAACAAACATAGACATAGTATGGAAAACGCTTAAATTGCTGCAACTGTCACTCATCCTGTCACATTGTATCTTCTGCCGTCCGTTACGCGCTGCAGAAATCCTTCAAAAAATTGGACAGTGGGAAGTTACAGAGTATGCGCGGAAGTGAAATCTGCTCTTTGAAAATCTGTTCTTTATTTGCGTCTCGACCGTCATGGAAAAATGTGATAGATCTTTAGTATGGATTAGTAGCATGGATTTTCTATTCAAGCTTATTTGAGACTGCTCGATGTGTGGCCTTCTGAGATGATCAAGTTTGAAATGTTTCAGTGTATAATCTACATGCCTTTCTGTATCTACTTCTCATTTAGTGCTCATTCAAATAATTTTTATAGATTTTTTCTTGATTTTTTGTAATCAGTTTAAGAGTAATATTCGAATAATAATTTGTTTGTGTAAGCGTATACGTATACGCCGAGTACTTTATTGAAAAATCACATTAAGAAATAATGAGATTAAAATTATAAATATAAATGCTAATCTTATATGTTTATATAAAAATTATATATGATTTATTTTATATATACGTTTATATATACTTATGTATACTAAATATTAAAAATATTAGATAAATGTACGTTTATTAAAATAAACTCTATATATGTTTTATATAGAGTTATTAATTCTATATATTTATTTTAATAGAAGTTTGTTTTAATAGAGGTATATATTTTTGCTATCGATAAAGTTTTGCGAATGTTTGTAGATTTCTTGTTGCGTCTATTTGAATGGCTGAGATATTATCACAGCAAGTTCCTTCAACATTGAAATTTTGAGTTTTAGAAACAGAACATAGTTGCAAGGACCTAAATTAAATGAATTATAATTAAATTCGAGCTATGTTCAGCTACATTTAGCATCTATGTGAAGGAATATTCACATTCCTTTTTCCTTTTCCTAAAATCCTTTTTCTAAAATCTTTTTAAATATATCTTAGGAATTATTATATAATCAAAAATTATTGAGAGGATGTATAGAATATCTGACAAAAATAGCCTTCCCATGAGCGAATGGAGCTTAGTAAATGAAATAGTCTTTTACCGTTTTGCAATTTTCAATAATTCAATAATAATTATAAACAAGATATTGATTGATTTAGACTCAGAATAACAGAAAGCATGCTGAGATAATAGACTGAGATAATAGAGATAATAAAATTCTCTGAAACGATCTATAACGATCTATTATTAGAATATTAGAGAAATTTAACGGCGATGTAGTTATTATATTGTTTATATTCATTGCTAAGAGATGCGACTGTTATTGTTTTTAAACAACTGCCTGTTATTTTAGCAAGATATGTTCTGCAAATCCTAATCTTAATTAAGAACTTTTATTATTGTAAAATAAAGGATTTTTCTATTCGACTTTATTCGCTCATCAAAACGAGGCTATTCTTTATTAGATATATTGATTCGTTAAATCTTTTTACTTAAATAAAAAGATTCACAGTCAATAAGATGCAACCAGATTTAGTTAATCGTATCAATTATATTAATCTTAAAAAGTCGAAAATGTATATTGCGTATTATATACGTATATATATGTTGTGTTTTGACAATACATGATAATTTCGCAATATATTTTGTAATAGTTCTATTATAATACCTACGATGATATGTTTGCTTATAAAAGTAACTTTAAAAGTAAGTAAGTTATTGTAATTGTGAAGCAATAGTTAATACATATAAAAATAATGATTTTAAGTAATAATTTTAAGTACAAGTCTGCTTACTTCATAGTCTGCTTACATCTTACTTCATAGTCATCTGTTTCATGCAGTGATAAAAATGGAAGATAAAGCAACAAATGGTATATTCTTCTTCGTACTCCATGAGCTATATAACAATTCGTGTGCCTTAGTCATGATAATTTTTAATTTTGTCAGCAATTAATATGATAAAAGATATCATACATTTAGAAACAAATTGCAATTTAAAATTTAGGAAATATTACTCTTTCTTTCTTTATGCATCATAATAAAATTAATTTTACGAAAAGACATTTTTTGCGATTTTAGATTTATGTTTATCACATAAATTTCTGCAATGAAAAATTATTTTTAATATTATTTTTAATAATATCTTAGAAGAGGAGAGAAAACAATGAAAATCAATCAATGAAAGAAAACGATGTTTCGTAAAAGCAATAAAAACAGCATTTTGTCTCTCTCTTATTGCTTTATGAATATAAAATCGTGGTTATAATCCGCATATTTCCCATATTCTTGCAAATCAGTTACTTAATCTTTGATTATTTAATGAATCCAATATCTTAAAATCAATCCTCAAATTCGAAATATTTCTCAAACACGTCACAGATTTGATATTTTAATTAAGCTGATATATAAGAAATACATCTATAAATACAGATATTTTTACAAAGAATAATGCTATTTTACAATCAACACGAACCGTGACAAATAGATCGAAAAAATCCGCAGAAATTTTGATCCGTATAACGTATACATGTATATACATAAAAAGTGTCGATATCGACACTTATAAAGAGAATACTTGCAAATTTATAACACTCTTTTTGAGCTAATTTTGATAATGACGAATATTATCTTAATATCTCCTCTACTTAGGAAAAGAAATTGAAGAATATCGATTATAATCATATGTATTTGTTTCTTGCCGCCGCTTTATAAATTATATCTACTATCTATATAATGATATGTCCATTTAGATGATAATATCATCTAAAAGTTATATTATGAACTTTAGAAAAAAAAATCATGCGTTTAATTTCAATATGTGATGGGAAATATAGTTCCACACTATCACTCCTAATATACGCATATTAATCTCCATCAAGCATGGACTTTATTGAACAGTATTACAAACTAAACAGAATTCTTTTTTTGTGCCTCGGTCTGTGGCCTTATGAAAATTCAGTATTCAGGAAGATTCAAATAATCTTTTACCAAATATTATTTGTGTCCTTCCTAATATGTCAGGTATCAGTTGGTTTTTCTTATCATATTTTTCTAACAATAATTAAATACTTGCATCGATTTCTCGATATTTTACTTATTTATGATGTGACAACAATGAAAGATTCATTTAAATGCGTTTTTAGTTCAATACGTTTCTTGTGAAAAAATATAACACCGATGTTATCTTAAAAATTTTAACGTATATCGTTTTTGATTGTATTTATATTATAAAATATAATGCGTGGCTCCTACTCACCAATAATGTAAATATAATATATATTCTTAATATTCTTAATATTCTTAGAAATTTCTCTTTATCTTAACCTTATTTTTTCTATTTATTTTGCATTTACATAATTTTGTGCAGCGTATATGTTCAAGTATACATAAGTACTAATACATAAACATAGAAGAAATTATTTATAATAAAATACATTACAGAAAGTACAGAACAAGTACTTCATTAAAAATACTTACATTTCTTATATAATCGTAGGTCAAGTATATTTTCGACAGAATTCGACATGATTGGAGCATATTAAAAGATCGGACAGAATTTGAAATACTAAAAGCGTATGCAGATAACGCAAAATTACATACAATTTTTTTTCTATGTAAGAATGCTATTAATTGCCTTTATATTCATTTTATATACCTAATATTTTGCTTGCACAATACATTACATTTAGCTCATTATCAAAATATGTATACTTAATACATATTTTGATGTATATCAAGAAATATATACATGAAATATATACATGAAATTATTTCATAATAAAATTCTTATATAAAAATTGAAATCATCTATGTGGTATAGTCTCGTATGATTATAATTATATAATTTTTCTATTGTAATGACATTTTTATATTAATATTTAATAAATATTAATATTTAATTAATATTTAAATTGTTTGGGAAATTTTTTTTCAAGAATTGATTTTCTTTCATATGCAGAGGAATTTCAAAATATTAAATTATAATATTATTTTTTGTATTTCATATTTTGTGAAATATATAACAAGTTACATGCTTCAGTTTTGGCTACTCTTTGCTTTTTGGGATTGTTAATATTGAGTTGTGTGCCACATATACTCGATATAATCATATCAATAAATGAATCCCATCCGCGACAGTTGCCAATTATAGTAGAGTATTTTGTTGATGAACAAACATACTTTTATGCTATTTTGATACATGTTGCCATAGCTATCTACGCTGGCTCTATGACATTAGCAGCTATTGCAACAATGTTCATATTATCTATGTTACACGCTTGCGCCATGTTTGAAATTGCTAGGTAAACGAATTATTTTAGAAAAAAATGATTTTAAGAGAAAATTAATTCATTTGATTTAATTTAAGAATTAAGACACTATATCATGTCGTTGACAGAAAAATTTTTTATTATATAAATTATTATTTTTATTTGTAGTTATCGAATCAAACACGTTTGTGACAAAGACATATTACAAATACCAAAAAATATTAGACGATATATATTATATGAGAGATTAATTCATGCAATATACGTTCACCAGCGAGCTATAGAGTTAGTATTAATATTGCACATTGTTCTTTTGCACTCGAAATCCTTGCATTCTATTTCATAAATATGCAATCCATTGCATATTTCTAAAATTGATTGCAATCCATGGCAATCCGGCAAATCAAAATTATTTCGGTAAATCAAACTTAGACTACTAAATTAATTTGCATCTATTGTAACTTTTTATAAACAATACAATGAAAAATTAATAAACTTTTTTTATTTTTCCTCAGAGAACATATATAAAAGTATTTCAATTAAACAAGGGGGATCGAGTGCAAAGATTTATAATTTACAATGATTCGATAATAAATATGCATTTTTTTAAGTTTAGTCACTGTTTTGACAAATAGTTTTACGGTAACATGTTTCGTGTTGCTAGGATTTGGAATGGCTTCAATGAGTCTTAGTTTCTTTCACGTAAGTATAAACAATATAAAAATAACATAATTAATGTTATTAAATACATTAATAATTGTTACATATATAAATGTCTATGAACATTACAATTGTAAGAATATAAAAAAATATATAATTAATAAATAATATTTGCTTTAGTTGCTTCATGTAATAATTTATCTAAATGATCCAATGGATATATTAATGTTTAGTTTTATTGTGTTTATACATTTGTATTACATTTTTCTGGTAAATTATTTTGGGCAAAATCTTGCAGATACTAGTATTAACATTTGCATGATATCGTAAGTATACAAAATATTTGTCGATTCATTTATATATTTATATAGGTATGTAAATATGTAAATGAATTTAATGTTTTGTATAAGATATTTATATTATAACTATATAATTTATATATATTATATATATATATATGTATGTGTGTCTGTTTGCCTATTTATATAATGTATATAATAAAATGAAACGTAAATGTTATTCTATTTTGAAATATTGTGCAAATATAATTAAAGATTAGAAAATCTACTTGATATCAATTGATGTATATTGCATTTATTAATACAATATATTACATATTATTATATGTTCATATATATATATATATATATATATATATATATATATATATGTATATATCGATAGATACGATATGCAATGGTATACAATGCCATTATGGATACAAAAATTCATATTCATCATAATGCAAAGAAGTAACAAAAAGAGTAATTTCACAGCTGGCGGTTTATTTGAAGCATCGTTAGAAGGTTTTGCCACGGTGAGAAATTTACTGCACGAAAATTTTACTTTGATACTCATTATAAAAAATATGAATTACAGCTCTTGAGTATGTCCACATCTTACGTTATGGTCCTTCATTCCACACAACAGGAAAAATCATAGAAAGAATTGAAATTACATTAATAAAATTCGTTATAAAAATGTAAAACATTTTTAATAGATTTATATGTTTGCTAGATTATTTTCTTATTTATATAAATTATAAAATTATGCAAAATTTACACATTCGTAAGAAAACAAGATACAGGCTTTGTTCTTGTTATTTCTATAAAACGTTTTGTGCACATACTAATATATCAATTCATTTTTGCGTAAATTTTGCGTAATTTTATAATTTGCATTTCTCGTATTTCCGTAAACTACTTATTTAATCATTATTGGTTTCTTTTGTTGAATTGAAAAATATCAATATATACGTTATTGCATAACGTTGTTAGAAATGCACTTGCAATATAATTGTGTATGACACTCTTAATCGCTACAAAGCGACTAAAGCTATCTGTGAAAATTTTAACTTCTAATGTATCAGAATCAATATGTATATAAGATAATAATAACGTAATTCGTACATGTAATAACGTCATTTTGTCATCAAATTTTATAATTGTCGATATTCTATATCTTGACGATTTCCTCTTTATATATGAATAGAAAGAGAACAAGAAAAAAAAATCAATCGTCCTTATCTATTTTATCTTTGTCTTTATAAATTTCTCATCTATTTTTTATCTGTTATTTACTCTATGGCAATGTTATTACTTTGAAAATTACGCTATAAAGTTTATAAAGAAAGTTCCGTTATATAATTTCGATAATATGGATAATATAAGGTGAACATTTTATCTTCATATTATCAGTTCTGACATCCACATGCGAGTTTTTAAAAATGGTCTTTATCGGAGAAGAATATTATAGACTAAATAGAATTCTTCTTCAATGCCTTGGCTTATGGCCTTATCAAAATTCTATTTTCAAGAAAATACAGATTATTTTTTTTCAAGCATTATTTATATCTTTTTTAATATGCCAGGTACAAAACTTCGATTCATATTTTGCATATATCAATTTTGCGTATATCTCAATAAGAAATTTACGGATTAAATTAAATAAAAGTTAATAAATATTAAATATAAATATAAAGTGTTGTATAAATAATGACAACAAGATATATGTGAGTCCGTTTTGTACTAAATAATGTACTATACTATATAATCATTCAATGATTATTCACAACATTAATGTTTTTAGTTTAATTCATTCCTCGGGGATAAGTATCATAATAATAATATCATGAAAATTTTTACATTTATTGTTTACAATTGCATATTTATTGTGAAATACAACGCATGGTTCTTGCTCACTGATAGTGTAGGCATTTGCATCATTTTAAAGTACATTATTTTTTGTCTATATATTGCTTCTTTTTCTTTTCTTTAAGTAACACTGAAATGAATTCTTTGTTATAAAATGTTATGATTACATTGTAATATTCACATATTATTATATTATCTATTCTATAAGATAGAGCAGCATAATTCACTAAATTGGAAAATAATATTAAAACGATTATAAAATTGTACAAGAAAATACTTACATTGCTTTCTAATTACAGATCAAATGCATCTTTGATAGAATTCGATATGACTGGAGTATATTAAAAAGTCAGGCGGAATTGAAAATAATACAAGGATACGCAGGAAGTGCTCGATTATATACTATTTTTTTCGCATGTAAAATCTCAATTTCAATCTCTTTTTCTCGGACACATTATGTGTAGCGTCATATTATATTCACATTTCCATTAATGTAAAATATTTTTTCTTTAGTAAGAATATTCTTTGTAAAAGAAATAAAATTCTATGAGAATAATAAATTCTCTAACAGAATTGTATATGTGACATTTTCGTATCATCAGAAGAATTTTTTAAATAAATATAATTTCTCAACCATAATAACATTCTTAATCTCGATAAATTTTGATGTTTAAAACATTTTTTTAAATCATGTCGTATTCTAAATATATTAAAATATACTCTAATATTAAAACGCTAAACGTTTTTGTATTTTATAAGATGTATGATAATTCTCTTATGCTTTAGTTTTAGTTTTTATTATTCTGGGATTACCACTTTTGATTTGTATGCCATGTATTCTCGATGTGATCGCACCTTTAAATGAATCACGTCCACGACAATTACCAGTTGTACTAGAATATTTTATTGACGACGAAGTGTATTTTTATACAATTTTGGTACATATTGTTGTGACAAACTTTGTAGGCTGTTTCACAATAGCTGCCATTGCAACGATTCTTATCGCATATGTGATGCATATTTCTGCTTTGTTTAAAATTGCAAGGTAAAATTTCAAATTTAATGTCTTCAAATTTTACGAGTAAGTTTATTTAAATTCTTCAAGAAGACAAAAGGACATTTAAAGTTAATAATATTGTTATACTTTCATAGTTATCGAATAAAACATATATTTGACGAAAACATTCCACGGTTGCCAGGAAACGTTCGACATTATATACTTTATGAAAAATTAATTCACGCTATACATGTTCATCACAGAGCAATAGAGTCAGTATTAATTCGGTATATTATTTTTTGCCCTCGAGTCTGTTTTGCAATTTGACAAGGCAATTTGACAAATATTCTTATAACATATAAAATTAGTTTCTGCCTATTGTAAAGCGTCATATAATTGGTGAATAGAGTTACAAGTAGAAGGCAATAAAATTAATGATTTCCTCTTTCTCTTTCTCTCTCCAGATGATATGTCGATAAACTTTTGCAAAAAGGACCGAGCGCAAAAATGTCAATATTGCTGTATTAATTAAAAATAAATATCTTATAAATATATCTTATTATTAAAGTTTAGTCGATATTATGACGGACAGCTTCGCTGTATTCTACTTTGTGATATTAGGTTTCGGGATAGCTTCTACGAGCCTAAGTTTACTTCAAGTAAGCATAAAAGCGATGAAAAGAATACAATGTTATATGTCAATAGTGTAATTGTCATTGCAGAAATAGATATGTAACTGCAAATATATTTGTATTATTTGATTAATTAGGATTAATAACTTTTAATTATATCAAATAAAATTAGGGCAAAAATTAAATAATGTTTGCTTCAGTTCTTCCACTTAGTAATATCAATGGATGATGATATGGAAATGATAATCTATGGTATAATTGTACTTATACATTTATATTATGTATTTATGGCAAATTATGTCGGACAAGGTATCATAGATGCCAGTACTGATGTTTTCTATGCAACGTAGGTATCAATTTAATGCATAAGTATAATTATTAAGTATATAATTACGCATTTTTCAATAGTCTGCTATATTTATTATATCTACAGTTATTACAACTCTAATGGCCTTTGGGGAGTATGTGATTTTTATTTTTTGAATTCGAGAATATGATATCGCTTTAATTACACAATTTATATTATTAAATAATAGACTCTCTACGTAAACTTTGTATTAACAAAATCAATCTGTTAATAGATTTGATACGCAATGGTATCTAATGCCGGTATGGTTACAAAACTTGATATTGTTCATAATGCAAAGAAGTAGCAAGAAAAGTACCTTAACAACTGGTGGCTTATTTGATGCATCGTTAGAAGGATTTACAACAGTAAGGAATATAACGAAAAATTATAGCAAATGAAAGAAAAAAATTTATAAAAAATTAAATATTATAATAAATGATTTTTATAGATTATAAGCATGTCTGTATCTTACGTTATGGTTCTTCACTCTACTACAAAAGAATTTAAAACGTAATGAAGATTTTTAAAAAAAATTTAGCAATTTATACATATAATTATATTTGATTGTGTATTATATTTTTCTATATATAGTACGAAATAGAATAATGATATATAATAACGAAATTTAATAACATACATTTGTAATATGTCGAATATAATATATTAAATGTGTATAAAGATATCATTAAATATCAACTAAAGTGCAAGCATACAAAACATAGCTGTAAAGAACCGCGATTAAAAGGCAAGATATATTAGCGATAAAATTTGATGAAGAGGGAATCATAGTAGTATCTATCTCTTTTTCTTATGAATAATCTTAAATAATCTCGAAACTTGCATTTTCTATGCATTTCTTACACTTACTAATCACTCCACTGTGACATATACAATTTTTTAATTATATATACACGTTTTAAACGAGTAACTCTAATATACAACATTATTCATGTCTCGAATCGGAATAAAGCGATCGAAGCAGATAAACGAGTATTCGTTTTTACACTAACGATCATGTATATGTCAGGTATAAGAAGTTATCGATTTGTGAAGGAAAATTATACGCGTGGTAATATCACCAATTTTGATCATTATCTCGACGTATTATTATGATCTATTTTCATTATGTTATTGTATAAAAAACGGAAGTACAGCAAAGAATTGTTTGACCTAAATACTTACACTCCGTTATAAGTTTAACATCGAAACGTACAAATAAAAGTTATCCTTACACTATCGATTCTGACATATGTACTCTAAGTTTCATCAGAAATGGATTTTGTGGGAGGACAATATTATAAACTAAATAGAATTCTTCTGCTATGTATCGGCTTGTGGCCTTATGAAACTTCTTGTGGGCTTACTTCATTTCTGAGGAAGATTCAAATTATATTTTTTCAAGCATTATTTATATCAATCTTATTATGTCAGGTAAGAACCAATTTCTTATTTCATATATATTTCATATAGTTGTGTAGTATAGAAGAAAGGGATTACCAATGGCGATACATATCAAAGTCTTGTAATCGGCGGAGCCAATGTTTACGTTTGAACGCGTTGCATTCAGAACAAAAACAATCACGGAAGAAACCATTGATGCTCGACAATTCGCGAGACATGATTCGTCCAGATCGAATGATAATATGTAACGATTGGCCGACAATTCTGAAATGTATATCGCTTTTGGGTATATAAAGAATGACGGCAGCAAGGACGCAGCAAAGTGCGAAAGGGCAAGAATAGTAACGATGAGAATACCAAAGTATGTGAGAACAGAATGAGAGTAGTCAAGTAATTGTAGAGTTGTGAACGGTGAAGCCTGTGGAGTTAGCTAGTCTTTCGAGAGATATTATATCTTTGCGAAGAAAAATTTCTTTACTTATTGTTCTATCAATCTGAAGTGTCGAAGACCCATCATACTTAACAATTCCATTCGGATACAAGTATCTTACAGTTGTGAAAATATATTCTTCCAAATTTCTGATAAATAATAATAAACCGTTTCTAATATAGAATACATTAAATACATAATACAAAATATTTAAAATATAAAAAAATACAAACAATATTTCATATCAATTAATACATTTTTCGGTAATTACATATCATTTTTTTATTAGTTTTCGTATTATTTTTCGAAACTTTGCATTGGTTGACATATTAAGATTATTAAAATTTTAATCGTTATTATTTATGAAAACTTTATATGTAGATGAAATTATTTATAAAGAGTATCATAATTTTTAAGATATGTAAAAAATAACGAGCTTATGCATGAGGATATATAAATATATAAATATATAAATATATATTGATAATAATCTTTTTTTAATTTTTTGTTCAATATGATTGTAAAATCGATAAATTGTTTTCATCCTGTGGATTATATAATTACGTATTTTAAATCATTTTAAATCATTCAGTGAAGCTATTGTTTTTAGGTCAACGTCTTTCTCGTAAAAAATTATAATATTGTACTTATTATGAAAACATGCTTGTTTATTCTTATTAATTGCATTTTTATTATAAAATACAACGCATGGTTGCTACTTATTAATAATGTAAGTATTTGTATGTTTGTGTTTGCAGAATATATCTAAGATTTTATTCTTATTTCAAATAAGTTTTTCTAGTAATTTGCAGTTCTGTGCAATTTTTCATTTGATCTTATGTTTATAAAATTATATACATGTGATATATTAAAATATCAAAAGTATATTAATATATGACAATAACGAAAAAAGTTATTTAGAAAATTCCATATTTAAAAAATCAAAAAGGAAACAATTATGTTTTATATATTTACTTATGTAGATCAAGTATATCTTTGATAGAGTTCGCTACGATTGGAACATACTGAAAAATCAAACAGAATTGGAAATAATACAAGAATATGCAAGTAATGCAAGGTTTCATACGGCTATTTTTACGCGTAAGTATTAAAATTACATTATATAGCATTATAGTTTAGTTTCATTTAGCAGTATAGAAGTTTCTGTTCTAAAATATTATTTTTGTTTTTATTATACGCGAGTCTGTGATTTTATGATTAATTTCTATCAAAATTTATCTCTCTTAAAATGTTCGATTAAAATTATCTGTAGATAAAAATGGCTAACATTCTATTTTAATATTTAATCAAATTAGATTTATAATACTAATTTAAACTAAAACAATTAGCCTCATAATATTTAATGTTAAATATATAATACATTTCTTCTCGCGATGTGTATGCATATTAAAATGAAATATTGCATATAATAAATGAATATGCTTCAGTGCTCAGTATTCTTATTTGTCTCGGAATACTAATATTATCTTTTGTACCATCTATACTCGACATAATTATACCAATGAATGAATCGCGACCATTGTACTTACCGATTGTATTGGAATACTTCGTTGATCAAGAAAGATTTTTCTATCTTATTATGGTGCATATATTCATATTCGGCTATGCTGGTTTTATTACAATTTCGGCTGTTGCAACAATGCTTATAGCATATGTACTACATAATTGCGCTATATTTAAAATTGCCAGGTAAATACCAAGCTCTGAAACTTTATGAAAGGACTTTTTAAATTTTAAAATAATAATAATCGAAAGAATATGTATGCATGTGTCCATATTCTATACACATATATATCATGCCATTAGTAAAAACAACTTTAACATTATTCATTATCTTACTTTCGAATAGCTATCGAATAGAACACATATTTGATGAAAAAATATTGGAAACATCCAAAAGTATTAGGCAATATATGCTATATAAGAGATTAATTCATGCAATATATTTTCATCGTAGAGCTATAGAGTTAGTATTAATATGGTATATATTTCTTGTGCTCGTAACCTTTTTACATTACTTTTTGTAATCACAGTCAATTTTGTTGATCGAAAATTCTTCTTGCTATACTGCTATTATTAGTTTGTATTCGCCATAAATGGGCGTCTAAACCATTGTATAAGGATATCTTAGAACAATTTCCTGAAACAAAAGGTATCGAGTACAATAGTACGATGTAAAAGATTTACATATTAATAAACAATAAGCTGATAATAAATACGAATTTTATTATTAAAGTTTGACCAATATCCTAACGAAAAGTTTTACAATATTATATTTCGTATTGTTAGGATTTGGAGTAGCTTCTATGAGCTTCAGTATTATTTATGTAAGCACCTAAATGCTAATAAAATATAACAATTATGCACAAAAATATTAATCATCATAAATATAAAAATTAAAATATAGAACATAAAAAGAAAACGTAATCTTACTAACTCTTTCTAGTTCATTCACGCGTTGTTTTTAAATGATGTAATAGATTTACTAATGGTTACTGTTATTATATTTATACAATTGTATTATATATTTGTGGGAAATTATGTTGGACAAGATATTATAGATACCAGCTCTAATATTTTTCAAATAATGTAAGCGTTAATATAAGGATATATTTTTGGAATATACTAGTGTATTTATATTATAATAATAATTATATATATATATATGAATAGTTAAAAATATACACTTTTTTATCCAGTTAATAATTTGTAAATTGAAAATTTAATAAAAAGTTGAAAAATGTGTTTAATAATTCCAACTAATATATGTGAATATTAATATATGTGTATATATATGTGTGTATATATGTATATATATATATATATATATATATATATATAATAACTTTATGTATAATAACAGATATAATACGGAATGGTATACAGCACCACTGTGGTTACAAAAATTGATATTTTTCATGATGCAAAGAAGTAAAATTAAGAGTGCTTTAACAGCTGGAGGTTTATTTGATGCATCGTTAGAAGGTTTTGCCAGGGTAAAGAATGCGAAAATTTCATTTTTATTGTTATAAGAATTGCAATTCTTATAAAAAAAAATATTACAGCTCATGAGTATGTCAGTATCATACATTATGTTTCTACGTTCTACATGAATTTAACAGAAATATGCATAAGAGAAGTTATAATCACGAGCCGCTCGAATTTGATTTAGAAATATGAAATACATTCAATGTATAATATATATATGCTGTTATATATATGGTAATAAAATCGATTTAACGACTAAACATCTTAAATATATTAATAATTGAGAAAATCTTTTTTCTTTTTTGTATACTCATATATACTCATTTTTTTTATGTAAACATCTACATATGGAAGGGTAAGAGAGAGCAAGAAAGAAATATTTGTTTTAATTTTCTGACATATATACAATTAGTTCGTTAACATAAATTAAATATGTGAAATGTATCTTTTCTAATTCACTAATTCACTTTCATAATTCGGCACAACTAGAAGAATGTGTCTCAGTTTAGTAAAAAGCATGTTCTGAGAAATATGTGTCCACTGTCTATGTCGATGAATAATAAAATAGCAACCATCTGTTTTCCGCCATACGCACTTTGCATAAATCGCGTTAATTTTTTTATCGCTCTCTTACCACAATATTTTAACTTCACAAGATTTGAGAAATTCATAAGAATTACAATAATGAATGATAACGGTAGAAAAACGCGACTCCTTCGGCTCATGATTCGTGCCATATGTAACGAAATCTTAGAAGAGAAATGGATTTTGACGGCGAGCGTTACTACAGAATCAATCGCTTTTTTTTAGAAATAGTGGGATTATGGCCTTATAAGAATTCGATATATATATACATTTACAGAACATTTACATTTTCGGTTTTCGCCTCTTCCTGCGTTACTCAAGTAAGTTCCATTCGCACACTAATGTAATAATCAATATGAAACTGATACTGACATTATGTGATGAAATTTACATTGAGTTTGACTCGATGTTTTTTACTATATATGAATTTTATTAAATATTAACTGAGTTATAATTAATTTTGCTTAAAATTTACGGAGACAACGAAGACAATCTCAGTAAAACTATAACATTGTGCAATGTCTATTTATTCAAATTGATGAATATGTAGTGGATGTGTAGTGGAAAATTTCTTCTATAGCTTGCCAAAATGCAGAGCACATTTCATGATCTCGATCGTCTGCTATATAATCTAACGTATGCTGTGCCTTCTCATATCTATTTTCTAAGATTTCTCAGCAATATTGTACATATTAACAAAGTATGTATATAATTTAATCGTCAGTATGCCTCGCTTAGTCAGAATTTTATTAAGCTTAGTCAGATTTTTATTAAAACGTTGTATGTGATATGTAAAATATTACATTATATAAACAAGGTTAAAGAGATGATGGATAGAGTGCAACATGATTGGAACACGTTGAAGGATGAAAGAGAATACGAGATTATACGATATTATACCGTAATCGGAATGCGGTACACGATAATCTTCTTCGGTGAGCAAGTATGGATATCATAATTTGCACGAAATGTAGAAGACAATATCTATTTCGAGATAGAGTATCAATTTATTCTGGAAATTGTTCGATGTGTCTTGGATTCAGTCATAAGCTTGCCACTATTGAGTTTCTTCATTCTGATGTTCTATCTACCGGGTTTTCTTGATCTCGTTCATCCCTTAAACGAGTCTCGTTCGAGAAGGCTACCCATCTTAGCGGAATATTACATTCTTGACGAACAAAAACATTTCTACCTTATATTGTTTCACCAATCGTTGTTGTCTCTGTTTGGTGTTATCGCGGTACTTTCCACTGAAACATTGAATATGCTATATGTCCATCATGCCTGTGGGTTATTTGAAATAGCTAGGTGAGAAATATGCCTAAGCAACATATGCGTGGAAAACGAATAAGATTATACTAATACAAGCTCGCAATTGCAGCTACCGTTTGAAACATGTTATGAAAGACGAAATGTCATCGATGTGTACCAATAAAAAACACAATAAGATTCACATGAGAATAATAGGAGCCATAAATATTCACAGGAAAGCTATTGAGTAAGTATGTGTCGATAGAGAAACGCTTCATATTTTTATCTGAATATTAGTGGAAAAGATTTTCTGTATATTCTCTCTGCGGAAAATATTGATACCGTAGTTCCTTCAGAGTTCACTGTTTATGTATATATGTAATGTTTCACTCTTAAAGATTTCTAGATTATCTAAGATCAACATTTACCATGACTTACTTGGTTGTGCTCGCGCTTGGCGTGATTGCGATCACCATTAACATGTTCCGCGTGAGTTACTTTCGTAATAAATATTTCTTCGCTATTCAACCTACATTGATTAATTATGAAATGTTTCTTTCTTCTGAAGTCAAACTTAATTTGATTTGATAAACAAAGATATCTCATCACTGTTTTAGCTGATCGAAACAATTCTAGTAATGAACGACTTTGAGGAATTAATAGCAAGTGGGGCCTTCATTGTAGCCCAATATAGTTACTTATTTTTCGCCAATTATTTTGGACAAAAAATAACGGATCGTAGTATTCTTATATTTGAGAAGGCGTAAGTTTTTATGTCCAGTTCATAATACATATAATACACCGAACGCAGATTTGATCATAATTTGATATAATTTGAATAACATCATTATATATCTTAATCTTGTTAATAATAAAAGTGAATATGTTTATATATAATTGTGTAGATACGATATTCCATGGTACTCAGCGCCCGTGCAGATTCAAAAGCTTCTTTTGTTTATGTTACAAAGAACAGTCAAAGGTTATGTATTGAGCATCAGTTCTATAGTCATGGCATCGTTGGAGGGCTTTGCGTCGGTAACAATCTGTGTTCAGTATAACGTCGAACATTTGATTAAAATGAATATCGAATTCATAAATTCATCATTCAGATTTATGAAGTCTACACTGTGAGCTATATCGTTTTAGCTTCTTCTCTTTTCCAGATGGCTAGTATGACGCTCTCCTATCTCACTGTAATTTATTCCGTACGTTAACGACGAAATAAATGACAAATTTGATTAGTAGTGATCGACGTGATAAAACTGGATTAGTATACATTTACGAGACAATTTTTTATCCACCTCTTTATCCACAAACTAATATATATATATATGTATATTTGTCACGAGAATATTTTAATTGGGTGTATTATTAACAAGATATGATAATTTGATGTATTTACTTCTAATGTAAATGTTGATGTTTACATTGCACTCCATTTCTTTGGTTCTTTTTTGTCCTAATATTTTCCAGGAAAGGACGAAATCTCCTTTGGAGGACTTCGCCATTTCCTTTTTCAAGATATATATGGCAATGCCATATTAAAATATCTTTTCATTTATGGCATAATTATTGGAGGAATTGCATTTACTTTAAAAGTTATCATTTCCTCCTAATAATATATAATGTCATTCTTTTTTTATAATAATGTAAAGAATACAACACATATAAACTTTATAAAAACTATATTTATTTCATCATTCACCGATTAACCCTATTATTATGGAAACAATAAATTATTTTTCGTAATTTCATAAGCAAGCAGTACTTCCGGGAGAAAAATAATTTTACTTATATAAAATTTTGAACAAAAATTATTAGGGGATAAAATGATTTTTTATTTACATTTATTCCCTGCAACTTTACCTCGTCATCTGCATCTTCTTGGTTGCATTTAAAAGCGCACTTAAAAATTACATCATCAACTTTTAAATATCAAAAAAGATACGCACGATTCATCGGAAATTTCACCGGAAACACCAAAAAATTTAAGGAGGCACAAGTCGCATAAATCATCAACAAATTTCGCTTGGTGCCTCGCAAAATAAACGGGGATTTCATTATTCACCGACATATTGCTGCACTAATCGGAACGACGTCGTTCTGATAACATCTAGTTTCTTTCACGATAAGAGAAACGGAAACGAAGTCCCTCTTGTAACGGTTCATGCGGTATTAAAGAAAAGAAATGAAGAGCATTGCTATATTGCATCGATATCGCACAAGACATTCACATATCACGGCTGATTGATAATATCGTGCTGACTTACGTGCTTTATTTAATTCGCGAGTTCCTTTGTCACGTCTACCGCCATATATGATGAAATTTGGAAGAAGCTATTAAATTTTGACGAGTCCGATTTCTGCTCAAATTCGATAACTTT
The DNA here is from genome assembly GCA_020341155.1 of Eciton burchellii. Classification (NCBI taxonomy): domain Eukaryota; kingdom Metazoa; phylum Arthropoda; class Insecta; order Hymenoptera; family Formicidae; genus Eciton; species Eciton burchellii. The sequence continues at coordinate 324,307 of JAHMML010000088.1, forward strand.
ATAACGAGACGTTTCCAAGGGACATCAGATCATATTACATATTTAATAAATAATCCAACATTAACGAAAGAGTTTATGATGTTTCTGCGTGAAATGCAAATGCTCTAGCCTAAGTGCGTGTCGAATTATCTTAAATTGAAACAGATACCTGCCGTCTAGTATTTCTCCATCTTGAAATATAAAATATACAGGTATGATGTTATAAAAAATATGTATATTGCAAAGAGATCGAAAATCAAAAGACGCGGATGTGTTCTGCGCTGAAAGATTTTTATAATTAACGAAAGTTACGTGATACTACTACATACTTGATAATGACGAATATGGAAAACAGTATAGGCACGATATGACATAAGAAAATTGCCTGATGTGAAATATTATCTCTTCAAATCGCGTCATATCTTTCTACTATATCTTTCTTGATCATTTTCGCGCGTTTAAGCAAATTACGGGCGCGGATTACGAAATACTCGCGGAAAATTTCTATCATTATTTTCGAGTGTGTGGCTCATTTTCTAAATTATAATATTTCGTTATATGTGTGTGCGTGTGTACGTGTGCGCGCGCGCGCGCGCGTGTGTGTGTATATTCAGCATTTATTATAAGCGATACGAAACGTGATGCGAGTTGCGCTAGTTTTTATAAAGGGAAGAAAAGGAAGCTATGAGAAGATACAAAACGGTTTCTCTGCTCTTCGGCATAGCATTTCAATCGTCGCGAAGAAATGAACTTCCTCGGACATGAATATTATAAGCTCAATCGACGCCTCTTATTGTTAGTTGGTCTCTGGCCGTATGAGCATTCGGTTTTCAAATATTGTCAAGTGATACTGTGCAACATCATCGTAATAATAACGATAGTTTGTCAGGTGGGAATATCGCATTATGATTTCGCTGATGTGTTACATTATTTATATTAATCATGATCGTAAGCTGTGATACACTGTATAATCCACAAACGCTCCGAAATTTCGTTCCGTTCATTGATAATCTATAAGATACTTGATGTTGAATGTAAAATGATTTATGTATCATCGGGTCACCGATTCACGTTTTTAGGTCGCGAAATTGATCGAGTTAAGACGAAATATAATTCTCGTGCTGAAGCTTCTTTCGCCCATCGTACTTTATATAGTCTATCTTATAAAATATCAAACGTTTTGTATCGCAGCTAGAAAGGTGAATCGTATTTACATTATACTTACCTTTATTTCGAGGCACTTGTATGACAATAAACAACTCAAGAACAATACGGTTGATCTGTTTAAATCTTCGTTTTTTATGGATAGTTAAGACATCTTATGGAGCATGTAGAAGAGGATTGGAATATGCTGAAAGACAAGAAAGAAGTGAAAATCATAGAGAAATATACTTATATCGGAAACCTGTGTACTTTGTGCTTTACAAGTAAGAGTGTACATACGTATATGATAATTGTAGCACGTAATCGATCTCAAGGTTTCCTTTATATCATTTTCAGTTCTCGGTTTCACGGCTACATTAATTTGTTTCTTTTTGCCATTTATACCGAGCATCCTTGATAGCTTCATGCCATTGAACATCTCGCGTCCACGACAACTCCTATTTCCGGGAGAATACTTCGTCGATCAGGAAAAATATTTTTATGCTATTTGGTTGCATTTAGATATTACTTTAGGTTTAGTGATCGCAACTCTAATAGGCACCGAATCGCTGTATGTAATTTACATCCAACATGCTTGCGGAATGTTTCAAGTGGCCAGGTATAAAGTAATAAAAACTTACACATAAATATTGAGAAAGAGAGAAAGAGAAATAAATTTTATTAAACATACGTTTTTTCCCTCTAAAACGTTTTGATTAATTTACATATTCATATATATTACATTTTATTTATAATATGAAATTATTATATTTTCAGTTATCGACTAAATCAGGCATTTAACAAGAAAGTTTTACATACGTATGTACCTGAGAAACGAGCGATTATCGTTTATAGAAAAATAGTCGAAGCTATACATATTCACAAAAGAGCTATCAAGTTAGTATACAGTTACCATATAAGTGTTTCATTGGTAATAAATGTTATAATTTTCGATTAGATAATTAACACATCATTAAACTTTTCATCCTCTATCAAATATTTACATGATATTTCAAATTCGGCGGAATCACATTTAAGTTTAACGCAGAATAGAAAACAGTAATAGAAAATGAGCATGTCGTAACTGCGATTAACATATTAGCTTTTCTCATCTTTAAGATTTTCCGAATTTTTGTGGTCCAGTTTAATGATATCATATAGCATTCTGCTTACAATCGGTATTACATCGTTAGTCCTTCATCTTTTTTGCGTGAGTATCATTTCTTTACGTTTTTCTAAGGATCGTTTTTTGGAAATGTGTATATATATATATTTTTTTAAATTTTACTGTTATTATTTTTTACGAATTCTACATTTCTTTTGTTAATATTTATCATTAATACTTTCATTGTTGTGCTTTTTTCCTCTACTTATATGTTTCAGCTTTTTTACGAAGCATTATATGTAAAAGAAATAAACGAGATAATAAGATTAACTATTTTTATCTTTGGTCAAGTCTTTTATTTTTTCTTGGGCAACTTGATCGGTCAGATTTTGATAGATCATAGCACCGTTATTTTTGAGAACACGTGAGTGCATAAGTACTGTTAATAATATGAAACAGTTGTTATTTATAAAAGATGATAGCGAGAAAACTTTTAGATACATTACGCGTTGGCACGACGCTCCTTTGCGAGTGCAGAAATTATTGCCGCTTATAATGCAAAGAAGCATGAAAAGCTGTAAAATGGATATGGGCGGTATGTTTGTTCCGTCATTTGAAGGATTTGCATCGGTAAATTCTGTTAATCGCAAATATATATTTAACTCTTTTGGTACGAATTAAGTATAATTAATTCATTCATTAGTTCATTTAATTTCGTCCGTAGCTTTCTGATGAATTATTTAATATATTTCATCTATACATCGTGTTAGTTTAATTATCATAATTATCTCCTTTTTAAATATTTAATATATAAGTATTAATTAGTTTGTAATTATTTGTGTTGCTACTAAAGGAGTTAAATAAAAATAAAAATTAATAAAAAATTTCTTTTCTCTATAATATAATTCTTGAATTTCAGCTTATGAGTATAACTTTATCATATTTCACGGTACTTTGGTCGGTACATAAGTAAAATATAAGTAATGAATCGTAGCCAGCAAATTAGCTATAATTCAAGAAATAATAAAATAAAAATAAAAAAGTAATGCAATAATCGACGAAATATTTCTAGTTTGAGTGTTTATAATATCTGAGAAAGAAACTTATCATATAAAAGACAAAATGACGATAAACTATATCGAAAAACAACGATGTAATTTTATTTCCCTTTTTTTGTTATCGTTAATATCAGTAAATAATGGTAAATAATGCGATCATATAAAACATTTTTATATTATATTTTATTATATATCTACATAAGGATAGCACAGACAATGTGAAGAGTTGCGGAAATAGATTGACAGCAAGATGCAAGGAATATTCCAATGAAGGATTTTTATATATGTATTTTGTAAGTGTCGATTTCTAATGCAAATTTCTTCTAATGATTATGGTTATCTTTGAAGAAATATAATAATCCATATGAATCGTCGCTATGAAAATTCATTATAGTTATGATATATAATTAAAATATATTGCTATGAAAATTCATTATAGTTATGATATATAATTAAAATATATGAATTCAACTGTGTTGTCTTTTACGTTTTGCGTATAACAACACAATAATTTATATTAATAATCAGTCAATTAATCAAAACATATCGATTCATGCACTATGCACAAATATGTAGGCTTTACTGGCCAATCTTATTTTCTTCAGAAACACATTTTCTGAGAATATTACGTTTTGTTATATTGGTGTCATTAAAAGCGGAGGACACGCAGGAAATATTAAATATACCGCATTATTGAAAATTCTGCCAATCTGTTTTTGCTTATTATCATCTTATCTTCTACTGTCCATCAGCATTAATGAAATGGATTTATTAATGAAATGGATATACGTGGACAAATAAATATAGTTCCTTCGAAGGAACGAGAGGAAAGCTACTCGCGTATTTTTCCCTTCTTCTTATTATTTTAATCGCTACATAATTTACTTCTATAAACACATTTTTGGTATTCCGAGTATTAAGCGAATAATACTTCTATACAGCAAACAAGCATTAGGAAAAAGTCAATCCAAAGAGAAAATAACTACGAAAACGATAATCGTAAGGAAGCAACAAGTATAAGGGAGAGAAATATATTCTATTATCATTTACATTTATAGTAGCGTTCGAACTGTCGACTGAAATGGACTTTCCTGGAGAATATTATAAATTGAATTATGTACTTCTCTCGGCGATTGGTCTTTGGCCGTATGACAATTTCAAAGTCAGATACTTTCGTTTCATCTTATCACTGCTAATATTGATATCGTTCACTAGTCCTCAGGTATATTTATATTAACGTGATCTACATTTAAAATATGATTTTACATTATGATGTTACATATTACGATATTCCTGTACTTCATAATACTTTATCATGATAGAATAGTCTATTAATTGATGATTAAACTTTCTTCTTCTAATGGATGATTAATCTTGCATTGCATATATTGACAATATTAATTGTTTATTTAATCGGTTTAAAGTGAGATTTAATCGTGTCACGGTATTTCCAGTTAATGAAGTTATTTGTCTCCAAATACAATCTTGATCTCTATATAAAAGTATTTTCTTTCAATGCCTTTTTTATAATAATTTCGATAAGATTCGTCACGTTTTATGGTATTATGGAAAACGTAAGTCAGAAAATAATTTAGATTAGAGTAAAATACTATATAAAATTATATTAATAACATTTTCATCATTAGGTAAAAGAATTTCGAAATCGTATTCAGAATAACAATAGTGCTCTGATAGATAATCGGGAGTTCGAGATAATACGAAAATACGCAAATGTAGGAAGACTTTGTACAGTGATTATAGTAGGTAAAAAACAAATTATATCAATACGTAATTATCTTTCCAATTTACTAAATTATTTATGAATATAAAATGTAATCTAAAAATAAAATTTAATTATTTTCCACAATTTTTGGATTAAATAGAAATATGTAAAAAAGATGTCCTAGAAATATGTAAAAAGAAATATATAAAAGTATATATTTTAATTTTAAAATCATTAGATTAAATACTGGAAAAATAATGGAATTAAATACATCAAATTAAACTTCGTTTATTCTTACTAAATTAATCCCGTTAAGTTAATTATATTTTATCGCCAATGTAACAAACAATTTTAAAAATAAAAGAAATTAAATCAATTATTTTTCTTATTTCAGTGTTTGTGTACGTAGTAAATGTCATCTTTGTATTAACGCAATATATTTCGATCTTGTTGGACATTGCAATACCCTTGAATGAATCTCGTCCACGCAAACTTTTATTTGTAACAGAATATTTTATTGATCAAGAAAAGTATTTTCATATTTTAGTAATACATTTAGCCATCGGAATGTTAATTTTAATAACAACTGTACTAGCTACCGAAACGTTTGCGTTGACAAATGCAATATATGCTTTCGGATTATTTAAAATCGCTAGGTATGCAGAATTACTTTTCTTAAAATAGTTAAAAATACATATTTCTTCTAATTTCCTTTTTTATTAAACTTCAGCACATTAAGTTTTAAAACTTATTATTTATATCACTTTGTATGTGTATATATATACTTTCATGACATTTTTTTTCTAGTTATCGTATGGAACACATATTAAGTGATATTAATACACAAATGAGCAATATTAAAAGATATATCTTATCTCGTAGTAGAATAATCGCCGCAGTGGATTTTCACAGAAGAGCAATAGAGTGGGTGCATTAATTTTAAATCATCTTTTATACATCCAATTTTAATTATTAATAATTTAATAATTCTTAAAAGAAACTATATTATTATATCATAAATGTCACTAATATTGTTTATTATAAACTATTATATCTCTGAATATTATTTCGTATATTTTTATCTTTGTACAATTATGAAATTAATATTAACGTAATATAAAATTAAAAACTGAATAAAATAAGAAATCAAAATTAATATAAAATAATAATTTACAAGTATATTATTAGTATATTTATAAATATATTATTAAATTTCATGTTTTTAATATAAAGTTATTTGTTGCTGAAAAATTAAATTAATAACAAATATTTTGTTCCATAAGATATGGTGAATTATTAAGAACAAGTTTTACGCTTACGTATTTGGCCTTGTTTGTAGTTCTTGTGCTTTCAATGGGCATTAATTTATTCAACGTGAGTTCAACGCATTCCCCAAATTAAATAAAATAATGTTATTTTATCGTAATTCTTCTCATTTAATTTCTAGAACGGACGCATATCACCAAATAAATCATTCTTACAAACTTTTAATAAGTTATTGTTTACAGTTGTCTCGTTTAATAATGAAAAGAAAAATATGGGAAATTATTATAAGTGTTTTCTTCATACTTTTTCATATCATATATTTAACTATACCTAATTGCATTGGACAAGAATTTATAAATTACGATACACAGGTATATCGAACTATGTACGTAATATAACTATTATTATTATTATTATTTGTAATGTTTTATCTAATTTCTTTATTATGCGACATAAATAATTTTAATGTCTCTCCCTCTCTCTCTCTCTCTCTCTCTCTCTCTCTCTCTCTCTCTCTCTCTTTTTCTCTCTCTCTCTCTATAATAATATTATTCGTGTGTCTACATATTTCTTGCATGTTTATATAGATGCAATACACAATGGTACAATGCCCCGTTAAAAACGCAAAGTTTGATACTTTTCTTAATACAGAAAACTACAAAAACTTACAAAGTTAATGCCGGTGGTATGTTTAGTCCCTGTTTAGAAGGTTTACTTACAGTAAGAGTCTTATTTAAATTGATAGAGAAAATCGCCGTATCAAGCAATTGTACGAAAGTGTTCTCTGTTTTAGGGTTTCAGTATGTCAGTTTCTTATTTTATGGTTTTCAATTCTGTATAATTATGGAAACAGAAAATATGAAGTACTACATAACATCCAAGAAATATCCCTTACCTTTGTTGCAATGAAGATTTCATTATCTTAGCGAAAAACCTCAACATGCTATAAAAATCTTGCATGAAAGTCGTTAATATTTAAATTACAGAGCTGTTTGTCATTGTTATACTAACTACTAGTAATAATTAAAAGCTAATAATCACCTATATACTTTATATAATTATATATGCACAAATAGCAACTGATAATTTGTTACTAATTTAAAAAATAATGTAATCAATAAAAATAATTGAGTAAATAAAATATTGTATCTTTTCTGATTTTAGTAAATATAATAATACATAATTGTATTATATTATTATATTTTGAAAAGTGGTGGAAAAGTAATGCGATTATTAAAACTTTGAATTTATCCTTTTATAATTTATAAGTTAAAATAACTTTTAAGTAAAAATTAAGAGCAATAAAATCTAAAATAATTGACTATTTTGTTACTTTGATTAATTGCAGCACTATATTATATATATATATATATATATGTCTTTCTAACATAAATATAAAAATTTAGTTCATTTAATTTAAATATTTTAATTAGATTAGTATATGAGAACGAATTATTATTAAGCTAATTATGAATTGAGAAGAATTTAAAAAACTTATTATTAATTACAAAATTGTAATCTATTGACTCTTTGCAAGAATTTTCGAAAGATTTTTGTTTCTATTGATCGAATATATAGAAATAGACATATAGAATATATAGAACATATCGTGCATTACGCTTGCGCGAAATGCACGTAATATTTATAGGAATATTTATTTTGCTATTTTTATTTCTTCTGCTTTTTAAAAGAGAGATATGAATCACTTGTAATTATTTTAATAATTTGTTATTTGTCCAAATGATATATAATGGTTATTGCGTTAATACTTAAGTGAGAAAGGAAAAAAGCTATCTTGTTTTACCAGTACTTGAATAATTTAAAGCCAACAATTATGTTTATTACATTTTCTTGCAAGACATTTATAAAAAAACATCAGGGAGAAGATAGTAGAATTAAGAATGAAATACGTTCAACCTTTTCAAATATTGGACTTCGGAAATAGAGATATTTCTAGTATTCTGCAAAATGAACTTCAATGGTGATCATATGCTACGTGACTATAAACTCAATCGTGTTTTTTTATTAATTACTGGCTTGTGGCCGCATCGTCATATCACATTGCGACAAATTCAGGGTATTGTGTCATCGTGCATTTTAATATCGGTAACATCTCCCCAGGTAATGACTATTAATTACGACTATCTACATGCGTTGAAATTTATCGGAACAATTTTTTTACTTTTGCAAATACAATATCGTTTCATTAAAAATATGCAATATCTCTCTTATTTAATTATTCTATTCGTATATTGTCGAAAAGTTATTTTTTTCAGTTAATAAAATTAATTACGATAAAATATGATACAACTCTTGTTTTAAAAATTTTGTCGTCCGCTTTGCCATTTCTGTTATTTATTGTAAAATATGTCACATTTTATTTTGTCACAGAGAATGTGAGTATAGTGCTATTATACAGTACTATTTATTAATAATAAGTGCAATAAGTAACGGTATTACAATTAATTACAATCATAAATAATAAAATCATATAAAATTATTTATTTATGACAATGCTGAGAGATATTATTTGGACAAATAACAAATTATTAAAATAATTACAAGTGATTCATATCTCTCTTTTAAAAAGCAGAAGAAATAAAAATAGCGAAATAAATATTCCTTATTACGTGCATTTCGCGCAAGCGTAATGCACGATATGTTCTACATATTCTATATGTCTATTTCTATATATTCGATCAATAGAAACAAAAATTTTTCGAAAATTCTTGCAAAGAGTCAATAGATTACAATTTTGTAATTAATAATAAGTTTTTTAAATTCTTCTCAATTCATAATTAGCTTAATAATAATTCGTTCTCATATACTAATCTAATTAAAATATTTAAATTAAATGAACTAAATTTTTATATTTATGTTAGAAAGACATATATATATATATATATATATAATATAGTGCTGCAATTTGTAAGAGAACAAGACAAATCAAATAAATTACAAGTTTATATGCAGTTATATTATACAGAATATTATATAGCAAACTAAAGTGTTAATTAAGAATTTGTTATATCTAATTTGTTTTTGCTTTATATGAAAATTAATGACCAGAATAAGACATTACATTCTGTTAGTCTCATTTATTGTTAATGATAGATAAGAGAATTAATGCAACAAATTCAAAATGATTGGAATATCTTGAAGGATAATAACGAACTCGAGATAATTCGTCGGTACGCAAAAGTGGCAAAACTGTACACTATGTCTCTAGCAAGTAAAACAAACAAATATGATGTTCTACAATTAATTAATATTATAATTTTTAACATTTAAGATAGTAATACTTTAATACAATAAACCTGTAATAATAATTTCAATTTGTGTATGGTAAAACCATGTGTATTTGGTAAAACCATGCAGAAATACCAATAATAATAATATCGATAGCAATAGTGTTTAAGAGATTGATTTTTATTTTTTGACAATTTTAGCATTGATTTATGTATGCCTGTTTATAATTATCTGCATTCAGTACGTACCATGTATTCTGGATATTGTAGTGCCGCTAAACAGTTCTCGACGAGTTGCAATGCTATTTCAAGTCGAATATTTCATAGACCAAGAAGAATATTATCACGTGATACAGCTTCATTTACATGTAGGACTAATTGTTGCTGCGACGATCGTTCTGGCGACTGAATCATTTTGTTTAACGCTTTGCATACACGCTTTTGCAATGTTTAAAATAGCCAGGTACGTGCAATGCGTTAATTGCCTGTTAATAATTAGTCAATGTTACTTTTAGTTTTATGGTTTTTATAGTTATCGCATGGAGCGCATAATCGATAAAAGTCCATCGAATCTACTTGCAGAAAAACATTGTGTCTTTTACAACAACGTGATAATTGCTGTAGACGGTCACAGAAGAGCGATCGAGTTAATATGATAAATATATTAGAACATATTTTAGAAGCATATTCGAAGATTCTAAATTGATGAATTGAGATTCTGAATTGTTAAGAATACGTTGTTAATTTGTTCCCAAAGATACAAATGACATTGTATTAATTTATGTTTCGTTAATAGTATTACAGTATAGATAATATTATAGTAATTGACATAATTTTTATCAATTTTTCATTGCTATTTGCTCAATAATTATAAAATACTTAATAATACTTATCACCTATATACTAATTTCTGATTGCGTATAAATAATAAAATGATTTAATTAATATTTCTCTCAGCTGTATGCGTAATTGGTTTATCATCAAAGATTGTCTTGTGAAAATTATTTTATAACAAAAACAGATTTACACATATTTATAAATATAATAGATCTTCTTGATCTCTTTAAGATTTTCTGAAATTATAAAGGCAACTTTTGCGATACCCTATTTGGCTCTAATATTGCTCGGAGTAACTTCATCGAGCGTAAATCTGTTTCTGGTAATTAGCAAAATTAATCTTTTAATGAAATATGAAAATAAAAAGCAACATACGCAATACGCATATGCTTACACATATGCATGAAAAATTTTATATATTATACACACAAAATATGTTATAATAAGTTAACTTCATTATTGGTGAGCGCATTTCTTCGCAGCTCTTTCAACTCATAAGATCAATGAGCTCAATGGATGATTTAATGAAAGCTATCGTATTTGTCATTTGCCATGTTGTCTACATGTTTTCGACTAATTACGCTGGGCAGAAATTTATGGATTATGCTGCTGATATTTATCAGAAAATGTGAATAATGAAAATAAAATGACTATGAATATTATGATATGAATATAAACAATATTGTAATGACATTTCCGAAATCATTAAAGATGCAACGTATGCTGGTACAATGCACCTTTGCGAATACAGAAACAGTTATTGTTCATTATGCAGAAAACTATAAAGAGTTATTACATGGATGTCGGTGGTTTGTATAACCCGTCGTTGCAAGGTTTTACAACGGTAATAAAAATGTCTTAAAGTCATGATAATTTTAATAAATAAATAACAATTTCTAATTCCTTTCTTTTAATAAGACAATAAAATGTGATTTACGTGTTTTTTAGCTCGCAAGTACGTCACTCTCTTACTTTACTGTTCTTTGTTCAATACGGAATTGATAATAATATTTTTAATATTTTTCAAAGTGAAAGGCATAATCACGTACTAATATTGCTGTAATTATAGTACAAGGTTCGAAAAGTTATCAAATAAAAGATATTATTATAGTTATCGTTACTTTCGTATATTTCGCTAGAACAATTTGTCTACTTGCAAAAAGAACAGTTTTTAATACTTTCGTTTTTAGATATAAAATAAGAAATATATATACATAAACCATCAACAATGATTATCTGTAATAATACATTTATAGTATATCTAAATTACAATAAATTAAAATTAAAATATAAATTATTTAGACGCCAATATGCATTTTTGAAAAATTCTATTTCTACTGCTCAGTTTTCCATTTGTTTGATTTTTATTAACAAAAGTATTCATTCACATTTATTACGCGAAAAATCTGATTTCAGTTATCTAATGAAATTCACCATCTATGACAATTCGAATGCAATTGAAGAATAATTTTTGGTGCAAAATGATAAAAGAACGTTTATATCGGATTTTATCAATATAAAAAATTCCTCAAGTATCAAACTATTTCCCTACGTTTTACCATTATGTTCATTCGCTTTGTGAAACGATGCTCGGTGCGTCGTTAATATTTTAATCTTGTAATAATTACGCTGACATCATGTAAGGAGTAAAATGTATCGATCGGCCTATTACCGGTTCTCTTCTTCTTACTTTTTTATTGATAAATAAAATGTTCTATTGTTGTTTGCCACCTATCACCGCAATTTTGCATAATGACCGAGGGAAAGCGGAAAGTTCGATCGAAAAGATTGAAGAGCGCGAGTCTTTAATAAAATATTATGGGAAAATAGAATTGCGAGCTTCCTGTACTTTTTCTGGCGCAATCGGTTTTCACGGCCTTCACGGGAAGATGGACTTCTATGAACACTACTATAGACCCACTCGAATCTTGTTAACCGCACTCGGTCTGTGGCCATACAATGATTCCGTATTCAAATATATACAGAACATATTTTTCTCTTTACTATTTGGATTTTCTATATGTCTGCAGGTACTCTTCTTTTCATTTCTTTCTAATTTTGATTTTGGGTTACACATTTAAACAACTCGATAATACAGACACCGGTATTTAAAATCGATATTTGTACGTTTTCGTGTAAAAATACAACTTTTAATATAATCGTAAGATAAATAGAAAAATTGCCTAAATATAACGTATAGTTTAGAGAAATATGTTTGTTCTTTCATTTATAAACATGAATTTCTATTAAATGTAACGGAGAAATAATTCTATCTTTCAGATAGGAAAGATTGTAATAAGCGTGACCGATCTGGATTCTCTTTTTGGAATATTATGGTTTACCGTGCCTTGTCTAATATTCTCTTTGAAATACGCTACATTTTGCATAAAATCTAAAGACGTAAGTTAATTTTTATCACATCTTAGATGATGAAATTATTTTAAAAAATGTACTTTCAAACTATCGAGCAGTCAAACAGTGACTTATAAAACAGTGACATTTAAATATTTCCGCGACTTCTAGTTCGTTTAATAAATGAAAAAGGCATTAATTAGAATACGAAACGTTATGCGAATGTTATAATATTATATATTTAAAAAATAATTATTTTAAATAACGGTAGATAAAAACGCTAATAGAATCATTAAAGCATAATTGGAGTACAATAAAACGCAAAGAAGAAATAGAGATTTTGAAGCAATATACTAATGTTGGATATATAATGACTATATCTATGATAAGTAAGAAATCCTTCAACAAATTAGAATATGCGCGAAATCTTATGATTTGTAATACATCGAATTTTACTCGCTCAAATTTTCTTTTATTGTTAAAATCACAAACGAATTTCTCTATTATTCAAGCTTCTTGCTGTATCAATTTATCGAACACGTTGTATCGATCACTAATTTATCGTATTAATCGTATTAATTTGTACATGATTTAATCTGTCTTCCTTTCTCAGCATTATACTATCTTGGTATACTCGGATTTTTAACGACGCAAATTTTGCCGAAAATTCTCGATATCGTGGCGCCCTTAAATGAATCACGGCCAGCCGAACTTTTGGGTTTAGCTACATATTTCTTTGATCAAGAGAAATACTTTTTTCCAATACTTATGCATATGACAGCGGCACTTTCCGCGGAAGCAGCTACGATACTAGCTACAGAGACCATGTGTCTAATACAAATGCAGCATATTTGTGGACTGTTTAAAATTGCCAGGTAATGGCCGAAAGAGTAAAGTTAAGTTGGGACATTCGCAAAAATCCGGTTTTGCAACTACAGCAAAACATGCATCAAACACGTGTTTGATTTTTTTTCTTGAACTTTACGTGCTTAGCAGCGCACGAGCATGTCGTTGCATTCATAATCATTAACATACTTTATACTCTTGTAGTTTTCGCATACAACGCGTATTCAACTGCGAGTTACACGTTTCTGTTTCGCAGAGAAACATGGTTTATCACGCAAATTTAGTCGATGCAGTAATCATTCACAATAAAGCGATGGAGTACGTAACGATATCGTTAGTTATACATTGTCGAATGTATTTTACTGGTACACGAAAGATTGAAATTCAAAAAAAAGGAACAAAAAATAGTCGATTACAAATTAGATGAAACAATTGGTTTTCGAAAGATCGATTGGCATGGTTGTACGTATTTATAGGAACTTCCATTGTTAAAGGTTTTTTAGCCTTCTTAACTCCTGCTTCGAGACGTCTTACTTTATCTTATTTTGGTTGAGCGTATGTTCTCTAACCATCAACATGTTTCGCGTGAGTATTGTACTAATGATAATTACTAAAATTATTAACGGAGCAGTTATAGGATATATCGATATAGGATATATCGATAAAATAACAGCCACGTGAAGAGAAGAGAGGAACTAATTGTACAATTTATTATCTGTCATATGTAATTAATGTACACATTATTATCCATACATCATTGCACACACATTATAACTTCATGGACTGTACGTATTACCATGTACTGTACTCCAGTTCATTATTAATACGACGCTCTCAACTATGAAATATCTGATCCTACAGATCGCATCAATTATGTTACATAATTCATTAAGCATTTAACTTAACGAATCATGCTCATCGAACAATAGCAAATCCCATTTTATCGCGTATTTGAACTTTTACGTTATAAATGTCTATGTAGTGCAATATGTTATTCACATATAATGTTGTTATAAACATTTATTATTTCTTGATGTAAAGCATTTTCTTATATATTAGCTGTTTCAAGCTGGGCTCAAGAAGGAAACGCAACAATCTCTCGCGAGCGGAATATTGGTTTTATGTCATTTCATTTACATATTCATGTATCATATAATACCGCAATTAGTAACAAATCACAGTAATGATATATTCTACAAAGTGTGAGCATTGCTTTAATTCTATTTGATTATATCTTGTTTTTATTTCCGTTGTCAAAATTAAACAGCATGCCGCGTTAATGCGTTTTGTATCAAAAAATGAGAGTTAATAATATTAATATTAATATTATCGTTATTCGCAGATGTAATTTGCCTTGGTATTCCGTTCCCATACAGTTGCAAAAAATGCTTCAATTAGTAATCCAAAGAACCACGAAACCCTGCAAGTTCACACTCTATATGTTTGATATATCACTCGAACTTTTTGCCTCGGTAAGATATACGAAAGATTCATTTTAGATTCTGCGTAATAGTAACGTAATATTATATAATATATCTTATTAATTTAAAACCTCTCAATACTATTTTATAGTTACCGATAGTAATAAAATTGCACGTTTTAGACTGATGAATTTTATCATTCGAATTGAACCTAATAAAATTTCATTTCATATTCTAGCTTCTGAATTTCTCTTTGTCCTATTTCACGATATTTTGGTCTATGCAATATTCTGAATAATATGGCATAGAAATTCTTCTCATAATGACGACCATATCTTATTAAAGTATCGAATTATGGACACATATGTATATATATATATATAAGTTTCTGATGTAAGCACGGAATAACATCCTAGGATTCAAATTATGATTACATACATAACTTCACGTATATTGTTTATCATGAAATAATTTATAAGCAACATTTTGCACACGTATAATATCCTTTGCTGTTTGATTCCCGCTATTCTATAGATACAGAAATCAGAAAGATCTTAACAGGTGGTTATTTCTGATAAATTATAGTCTTCTGGGCTACACATATCAAAAGCGATCAATAAAACATTTATACTCGCATACATTTGTTGGTAAATAAAAAAAACATGTTATAAATGTTCTTCCACTTATTAAGCAAAAGATGTACAATATTATTCTAACTTTAAACATACGCAATTTCTATAACAAAGCTTTTCAGTAAGAAGAAGATACATAATTCCTAGAATATTCTTGACGATCATCGACAGCGATAAAATAATTTATTTACGAACTAACGCAGAAACTGAGGCGCGAGATTTATCGAAGATGCAGCTAATCAATGCGAATTTTGATTGACTTGCGCGAACAAACAAAATTTGAATACGGTAAATAAGATATTGGAAAAATAACTTGTGGCAAAAAAGAGAATTTCCGCATTTCCGCATCATTTTTACATTCACGGCGAATATACTGACATTTACATCCGCTTTTTCCTCTTATTGTGGTGGGTGAATGCAGTTTCCACGTTCCCATTTATTTCATTCCCCATCTGTGTTTCAAAGTGTGCATCATTAACAACGTCGTATGGAAAGCGCGGAGAAAAAGCGTCCAGGTGTTTCGGAACAAGGAAATAAAAGGCTGAGGAAATTACTCGCGGATTGTACGGTTTTTCCGAATACGGAGGAAAATGTATCCTGACAGGATTCGCTGATCGCAACGACATAAGGATTAATGCCTGGTCAGATGCAAAGGGATCGAGAAACGCTGAACGAAGATGGATGTTAACAACATCGTTTCTGCTGAGAAACAAAAGAAATTATTCACGATTTTTGCGAAATCAGAAGCGAGTCTCCAAGTTTGAAACTTGCGATTAACTGTAGCTCATTAATCCGCACAACTTATCAAATGAGTCTTCAAAGCAACCTCGGAATGAGAGAAACAGAATAAAAATCGATATTCCGGTTACACCCATCCGCTGATCATGCGGTATGATGTTCTCTCACAATTAATCACAGAATCTTTACGATCGGCACCACATCACACGCGAGTGAGCAAGAGCAAGGCAGCATCGTAACGTGTCGCATTTCGAATAGAAATGAAGAGACACCGAAAACACTTGAACAGCAAATGACTTTTCACAATCGCGCTTGCGTTTATCGAACGGGAGTATAATATCAAATTACATGTCGCAACGTTATGGGAAAATGAGGTAATAACTCCCGCACAAGGCACGTGAGTCTGGAAATAGCCGACGACAATCAAACGTAAACAAACGTAAGCTAAAGGCACTATAATTTGCATTGGATAAATACGCGATGTTTACGGTAAACGTGAGAAAAATAAGGAAAAGAGAGAAACTCGGGGACGCGAGATTCTCGTGACGCATGCAACGATGATGAGGAATACCACATGCAACATTATGGACAATTGGCAGAAGGAGATTGCACACGGTTGCATGGGGATGTCCAGCGCGGCGAACAGCTATTACAGAATTAACCGAATTCTGTTACGGTGCGTGGGCTTGTGGCCGTATCAGAAATCCGGCTACAGGCGCGTTATAATGGTAATCACATCTATATTGCTCGTGTCCAGCGTGGTATGTCAGGTATTTCTCAAGATTATGTCGAATCACAGATTATCCTTAAGCTCTCATCATCAAACTATGGCTATCTAAGAGTTCACTTGACTTTTGACGAAAACGTTGAGACAGGGATTTAATCAAGTTTGAAGCGATTTAGTAGATTTGTTAATAATACATAAGCTTATATACAATCTATTTGTTAATTTTATTTTTATTTATTGATTCATTAATTTGTTTATCTTCAAATCTCATTTCTTAATAATATAAATTAATTATTAACATAAAGGAGAGTTATCTATCATAAGGAAGCTAGGCAAGCCAATTTTTCCGGCGAATTTGATGAACTTGAATGAAATTTGAAAGATTTTTGTATCTCACGCGATTTCTCGCGATTTCGAGGCAAAGCTTCTGCGAAGCGAAGTTATCGTTATTTCGATACACTGTCGCTGACGTTAACGCAAAAGTTGAGACGGTTGAAAAGGATTATCACTTTCAGCTTACGACTTTCATCACGACAGAATTCAATATGGATCTCCTCCTGAAAGTCCTCGCGCATTGTGTTCCATGGTTGAGCTATACGTTAAAATACAACGTCCTTTGTTTAAATATAAAAAAGGTGGCGTACATGCCACGTTAAGTCTATCCGGATATTTCCCCGAGAGAAATGACCATTATTCATATACGCAGATGCGAGATCTTACGGAACGCGTGCGTCAGGATTGGAGCGAGTTGAGCAACATGCAGGAGCTCAAAATAATAAGAAAGTACTCGGCCATTGGAAGACTCATTACATTGCTTTCCTCATGTAAGCGACACATCGAGCGATCTCTCAGCGAACCGTGTTTGATTTCGGAATTCAGGATTCAGGAATATATCTTGACTGTTGCAGCGTTCATCTATTTCTGCATATTCAACTTTGTATTGATACAACTTTCGGTGAATCTTTACCTGGATTTCACGGCAGCCGCAAACGAGTCCCGTATACGCGAATTTCCCGCGTTATTCGAATATTTTGTGGATCACCAAAAATATTATTACCTCTGCCTGTGTCATATATTCCTTTTCGTTCTGACCGGATTAACCACTATGATTGCTACCGAGACGCTTTATATGTCATATACGCAACACGCGTGTGGACTGTTTCAAATAGCTAGGTGAAACATCCTCGGTACTTTAATGAATGAAAATCGACTAATCTTGATTCATTCTGCTAATCGTATCGTGAATTTCAGTTGTCGTATAGAACGAACATTGCTCAGAAATATGATGCAAGATGCAACACCGTCTGCTGAGAAAAAGTCGATGTTATGTCAGGGAATTATTAATGCAGTCAATATTCACAAGAGAGCAATCGAGTTCGTAGTTGTCTGCGATCAGTTTTTATTTATTAGATCTAACGATCTAATGATCTCTTCTTCAATTTTCCAATAATTGATAAATGCACGTTCGCATGGAACATTATATTCTGCATAGAGAATCATACGAATTAAATATACGTTAAATTAAATATAGCGTGATCGTCTGCATATAATAGATAAAAATATAAACATATATATAAAATATATATATTTTTTTGTATATATTATTATTTAAGGTTTATTGAAATGTCGAAAGCAAACTTTACCTTTGCATACTTTTTGGTATTACCGCTGGGCGTGCTCTCGCTGAGCATTAATCTCTATCGTGTGAGTAATTATCTGTGCTTGCTTACGATATTAATGAAACTGATTAACATATTTTGATTAAATATTGCAAACGCAACACCTGCGTATGCTTCATCGTATCCATAGACGCAGGATCTGCTTATATTTATGCGAATGCAAATTGACCACTTGTGTATCACAGCTTTCTTTTCTTCTACCGATGAAAGAGTATGGCGAAGCGAATATTAGCTTTATGCTCGTGCTTGGTCACTTGTGGTATATGTTCTTTTTCAACTATTTAGGACAAACGGTGATTGATCATAGCGGAAATATTTTTCACAAGACGTGAGTAAGACATACGTTAAAATAGAACGAATGCTGATTGTGATATTGTACTTTTGATGGCTTCTTACTAATTATGTTTAAACCACAGATACAATGCACAATGGTACGTAGCGCCGGTGAAAGTGCAAAAATTACTGTGGCTCGTGATGCAAAGAAGCTTACGACATTGCACGATCGTTGTTGGTGGTTTATTTGTTCCATCGTTAGAAGGATTCGCTACGGTAAAGTCTTGAAACTGGCATCTTTTATCGAATAATTGCCTCAATAATTGCCTCTAGCGGATCATTTTTATTTCAGATAACAAGCGCTTCAATTTCATATTTCATGGTAATATATTCCGTAAATTAATTGTATTGAGAAAGTAAAATTAATCGTTAGTTGAGCATATAGAAGTATGCAAGTAATTGTTATATATTTATGGTATGCGGTGATAATAATACAGAAATAATTAACTTACGAAACTGCCTTTGTTTTTAATTATTTATCATATATATAAAAAATTTAATTCCAATTTGTCAAATTTTAGTGAAATATAAATTAACACTAATTAATATTAATTAAGAGAAGCATATATATACGTAGCTAATAATATAGCTTATTGATCAACAGTGCACGAAATAATTTATACAAAACTCTTTATAATATTCAACAGATATGTGGTATACCTTGTACTTTTAATTTCGTAGCACCCTTTTTTATTCATTCCTAGCGATATTAAAGTATCTCAGCATACACCCAATATCGGCACTTAGTATAAAAAAAGAAAATGAATCGCAAAAAAATGATTGCAGTGTTTCACAACGTAATCGTCTTCGTTCTACATTTCAAACAGAAATGAAGAAATATTGGATGACTTTGCAATAGCGCTTGCGTCGATCATAAAAGAGAGATATCATGTATATTAGAGCATGATATAGAATAATATGCTAATAAAATAGATAATCGATTACGCATCGCGCAAAAATTACAACGTTCTTGCTAACAACACTTAGCTGCGTCTATTAGCTAAGAAATTATACTTATTCTATTATTGTTTTATTATTCATACTATTTATTGCAATTCCATAACAGTGGTACTCTCTTCTTAAATTTCTGGTCATAGGAAAACGTGGAATTATAATAGGAAATGCTGCCAAGTCTAAAGACTACCTCGTGCAAAGTACCTCAGTACAAGCAAACTATAATACTTGCGCAAAGATGGCAAAATTGTACGGCGAGTACTTATTACACGCTTAATCGAATGTTATTATTATGTATCGGCTTGTGGCCGTATCAAACATCTCATTGCAGACATATGTTAATAACATTCTGCTCTATCGCACTTATATCCAGTGTAGTAATTCAAGTACGAGAATTTTTCTTCATAGCTTATGTCTTCAAATAGTTTCTATCATTTATCTTTTTATGTAACAGGTAGTAAAATAATGTATGGTCAAAACCTCATAATTTCATAATTATTCTTATAAAAAATGATTTCTCGTTTGCTTATACATCCGATAAAATTGAATGAATACAATTTTAATAAATTCGATTTATACATGATTTATTTATATTAGAATTAAGTTATGGCATTGAAAATTACGGAAGCATCAATTGAAATCTAAAAATAAAACCTTAAAAAGAAATATTTGCAGCTTACTGTTTTTATGACAAGAGAATACAACATGGATCTTCTTTTCCAAATTTTGGCATATTGCATTCCATCGCTGATTTCCACATTAAAATATAACATTCATTGTTTATACATAAAAAAAGTAAGTAGACTTGCTATAAAATTGAATATTCTTGGGGAATTCTGCTAAAAACTAGG
>JAHMML010000088.1:349173-411232 GCA_020341155.1 Eciton burchellii
GTCGAAATGATAGAAGCGTCTTTTAAATGGACATATATTTTGTTATTACCATTAGGCGTGCTCTCTCTAACTATGAATTTCTATCGAGTAAGTAATCGTACATTTAATGCATTTAATGTACATTTTCAATATTAATCATGCAATTAGGATATTTAGATCATATATTGCGAATTTAACATTATTATCCGTACATACAAGATTTGTATATATTTTTGAAAAAACATACTAATTGCTGTATATTACAGTTCTCACAATTGATAGCAATCAAACGGTATCAGGAAACCATCATTAGTTTCATGTTTATTGTTGCTCACTTTTGGTATATGCTCTTCTGTAATTATATAGGACAGCAAGTAATTGATCACAGCAGCGATATCTTTCATAAAATGTGAGTAATATATGTATGATGAAAGAAAATAAATCTAACAAGATAAGCGATAACTTCTCAGTATAATTTTCTGCTGATTTTATATATTGTTTAGATACAATACACAGTGGTATATAGCTCCACTGAAAGCACAAAAATTACTCTTAGTTATAATGCAGAGGAGCATGCGATATTGTACAATCATCATTGCTGGTTTGTTTATTTCGTCTTTAGAAGGATTCGCCACGGTAGAAAGATTTTTTTAAATTGTTAATCATAGTTTACATTGAAGTTGACTAAAACAGAATGTTTCAGCTGGCGAGCATGTCCTTTTCATACTTTATGGTAATTTATTCTGTTCATTAAACATATTTATAAGGACAATGTCCGTTTTTTCTATTACATTTAACTTCACCACACAAATAAATATGTTTTCAATTCCAATAAACTAAAAAGATAAGTAAAAACATAGATAGACCAAAAAATTGTGTTTATTATTGTTTATTAATGTACACAAAGAAATGCCTGCTTACGTAGTTTCTTATGATGTTCTGCCAATATTATTCATAGTAATTTATATATATTCGAAAGAACATATACAGTAATCAATCTTTCTGAAGCGGCCTTTATAATTAAATTTCTACAATGTTTCAATATCTTCAATATTTTAACATCCATTTTAACGTCACAGAAGAAGCGCGACGTTTCGCATCTCGATTAGAAATGTAGAAATATCAAAAATGTGCGGCAGCGACTTTATAATTGCGCTTGCGTCGATCGAATGAGAGAAAGATATCAAATATATAATGTAATAATATCTTTATATCTCTAATGATATCTGATAATACCTAATAATAGTTATTGATGTCAAGCCTTTCTACCTAACTTTTTAGATATTAGTCAAATATAAAGCAACACTTTATAATATACCTTAGTTATTCTGGTGCATTATTATAATCTGATGCGTTATCAGCGCGTTTCAAATGCGCGGAAATAACGCAAATATATTTTAATACGTTATATTAGAACATGCTGTCAAGCTTTAACTATAGTTTGTGGAAGGAACTTCGATATAAACGTTCCGCAATACTTGCACGGAAATGGCAAATTTCCACGGCGAGTAGTTACTACGTGCTTAATCGAATCCTGTTACTATGTATCGGTTTGTGGCCGTATCAAACCTCTAATTGGAGACATACTTTAATAACATTCTTCTCCATTACTCTTGTATCTAGTGTAGTAATTCAGGTGAGAATATTTCTTCAACTTATTTTTCTTCAACTTTTCAAGTTTCCTGTCACTTATTTTTTTATGTAAAAGCTAATAAAATATATGGTAAAAACCTAGATTCATAATTATTCATATTAAAAATGACTTCTTGTTTGCTTTATACATTCGATAAAATCGAATTAACTGATTTTTAATAAACTCGATTTATATTTGACCTTTTCATATTTGTATTGGAATTAAATTATGACATTGTTCAAAATTAAGAAGAACCAGCTTATATCTAAAAATGAAAAGTTTTAAAAATATATTTTCAGCTTACTGTTTTTATGACAAGGGCATACAGTATAGATCTTCTTCTCCAAATTCTTACATATTGCATTCCATGGCTAATTTACACATTAAAATATAACATTCATTGCTTATACATTAATAAAGTAAGTATATTTACTATAAAATCGGAGAATTCTGCTAAAAAAGGTTAATAGATATTTTATTATTATTATTAATGAATGTAGATGAGAGTCCTCTTAGAACGAATACAAGATGACTGGAATATATTAAACAACGCTCGAGAGATCGAAATAATAAAGAAATATTCGGCTATCGGAAGATTTATTACATTGATGGTGATGTGTAAGAATGTAATGATTTATGTGAGTAATTGCAAATATATCTGCTGATTATAACACTGATACGAATTTACTTTCATATTTGCAGTGTTTATCTACCTATCTCTGTTCGGTGTCATTGTAATACAGCTTTTAGCTATTTTTCTTTTGGACGTCGGATTAGATGTTAATGAATCTCATGTACAACAGCTGCCGATATTAACCGAATATTTTATAGATCAAGAGAAGTACTTGTTTCTAATTTTATTTCACATATTTCTCGTTGTTTTATGTGGTCTAACTACTGTGGCAGCTACCGAAACATTTTACATGTCATTGATACAACATGCGTGTGGTTTGTTTCAAATTGCGAGGTAAAACAATGTTCTGCATCTAGAAAGTATAAGTCGTCTCATTTTAATAAAATGTAAAAGAATCTATATTATTAATTTTTTAGCTATCGTTTAGAGCAAGCATTGCACAAAAATATAATACGAGATGTCGCATCTATTATCGAAAAAAATACTATAATTTGTTGCAGAATAAATAGCGGAATAAATATGCACAAAAGAGCAATCGAGTTTGTAGTTATTAATTCTGTCTATAAAGTTTTTTGCGCTATAAAGTACAATTTTTGCGTTCTTTCAATTTCTCTAATTTTTCAATAATGTACATTTTTAGGAAGTAAAATAAAATTCTTAGAAAAGTATTTTGCTAACCATTAACATGCAGAGTTATAATAATAATCATCAGATCTTTAATCATAACTTTAATCATAATCATATCTTTTATATATTTTTTCTATTAAAATATTTATTTAAGGTTTGTCAAAATGATACAAACATCTTCTAAATGGGCATATCTTTTATTATTACCATTAGGTGTACTCTCGCTAAGTATGAATTTTTATCGAGTGAGTATTTAGTTTCAATGTTAATCATGTAATTAAGATATCATATATTGCAAATTTAGCACTATTATTCTTATATATAAAATTTGTATGTATTTTTGCAAAAGCATACTAATTGCCGTATATTACAGTTTTCACAACTAATAACAATCAAACAATATCAGGAAATTATCATTAGCTTCGTGTTCATTCTTGGTCACTTTTGGTACATGTTTTTTTGCAACTATATAGGACAGAAAGTAATTGATCACAGCAGTGATATCTTTCATAGAATGTGAGTGATACATGTATGATGTAAAATATGTATGTTGTAAACCTGATAATATAAGCGGTAACTTTCCATTTTCTGCTGATTTTCTGTATTGTATAGATACAATACACAATGGTATATAGCTCCATTGAAAACGCAAAAATTATTGTTATTTGTAATGCAGAAAAGTATGCGACATTCTACTATTATCCTCGGTGGTTTGTTCGTTCCGTCTTTAGAAGGATTCGCCACGGTAGAAAGATTTTCTTAAATTGAAAATAACATTTACATGTTATTATTTACATGTTTACATTGAGATTGACTAAAACAGAATTTTTGTTTTAGCTCGCGAGCATGTCGCTTTCATACTTTATGGTAATTTATTCTGTTCATTAATTATATCTGATTAAAGGCAATGTTCACTTCTTCTTTGTCACATTTAAAACTTTATTACAGAAATAAATATGTTTACAATACCAATAAAATAAAAAAATAAGTAAAAATACAGATGGACTAAAGAACTCTATTTATTATTATTTAATGTCCATAAAGAAATTATGATTACGTACTTATGTAGTTTGATGTCCTATCGATATTATGAATAGTAATTTATATATATTCAAAATAATATATATGGTTGCCAATCTTTCTAAAGCTGCCTTTACAGTTAAATTCATACACTGTTTTAACATTATTTTAACATTCTGCATCGCAAAAGAGACACTACGTTTTGCATCTCGATTACAAATGTAGAGAGGTCGAAGATATGCGGCAGCGGCTGTGCAATTGCGCTTGCGTCGATTAAATAAGGGAGAAACATCAAATGTATAATATACTAATATCTTGAGAATAATAACCATCAATTACGCATCATGCAAGCGTTTTTCACTTATCGTTTTAGATATTAATCAAATATAAAGCAACATTATATAATATGCCTTAGTTATTTTATTATAATCTGGTGCGTTATCAGCGCGTTGTTTCAAATAACGCGGAAATAACGCAAATACATTTTAATACGCTGCATTAAAACATGCTGTCAAGCTTTAACTATAGTTTATGGAAGAAAATTCGACATAAACGCACCGCGATACTTGCACAGAAATGGCAGGTTTCCACGGCAAGTACTTACTACGCGGTTAATCGAATCCTGTTACTATGTATCGGTTTGTGGCCATATCAGAAATCTAGTTTCAGGCATATTTTAATACCATTTATAACCATAATATTAGTAAGCTGTATAGTATTTCAGGTATGGCAATTTATCCTTGTAATATATTATGCTTAATTAATTAATTCTTTTTGAATCATTGAAGCATAATGAAAATTTAAAGACAAAATAGGCTTACTGACTGTACAATGTTTTTTATCTAGAAGATAGATTTGTTTTTTTTTATGATAATTTGCAATAATGAAATCTTTAACAAATCTGGTGATTATTGAAATATCTATATCCGTATATGTTTTGCAACTTTACATAATAATTTCTCTGGCCGCTCTAGTCAAAAAAATTATTCCCAACATTAACACAAAATTAAAAGTACCTGGAATAAAATATCGCTTTCAGTTTACCACTTTCATCACGACAGAGTACAATGTAGATCTTCTTCTGCAAGTCTCCCAGTATAGCCTTCCATGGCTGTGCTATACGATAAAATATAATATTCTTTGCTTAAATGTGAAAAAGGTAAGCACATTCGATAGCATCCGGTAAATTTAAGGTAAACGTTGCTGAGCTGCGGTTATTGGTGAACGTAGATGCGAGAACTCATGGAACGAGTGCGCTGTGACTGGATTGGACTAAATAATGCGCAAGAAATTGAAATAATAAAGAAATATTCGGCTATCGGAAGATTCATTACATTAATTTGCGCACGTGAGCAAATCTCTCAAGTTCCTCCGTTTGATTAATTGAATGTCCATCTAAACTTATCTCACTTATTGCAGTGTTCATCTATATCAGTACGTTTGGTTTTGCTTTGATACTATTTTTGTCAAATTTCTTTCTCACTGCAATCAATACTGCCACCGTAAACGAGTCTCGTCCATGGCAACTCCCGGCTCTAGTTGAGTATTTCGTAGATCATCAAAAGTACTTTTATCCGATTTTGTTGCACTTGTTTCTGGCCGTTTTGTTTGGATTAACCACAGCGGTGGCCACCGAGACGCTTTATATGTCATACACACAACACGCATGTGGACTATTCCAAATAGCTAGGTAAAATAAAGTTCAGTATTTTATGAAGCGAGCAAGCAATTTTAATGAGATTTCCAACGATTATTTAATTGCGTTACATTAATTTCAGTAATCGTATAGAACGAGCATTACAGATGAATATAGTGCGAGACGTTGCATCCGCTATCGAAAAAAATTTGATTGTATATCAGGGAATAATCAGTGGGATTAATATGTACAGAAGAGCAATTGAGTTCGTAATCATTATTTCGTACTCATTCAGCACATTCTGCAATAATCCACATTAAATTAATATCAAATTCATTTTCCCTCTTCAAGGTTTATCGAAATGTCGAAAGTAAATTTTAAATGGTCGTATATATTCCTGATACCATTAGGTGTGCTATCGCTGACCGTTAATCTCTATCGCGTAAGTAATTATCGGTACATTTTTATCGATATTAATCGATATTTATCGGAATTTAATCAACTTGCCTCAAATTTCATCAAGTACGCACTGTGTGTGCGTTGCCATATAAATGCAGGCTTGATTCCTTGTGAAAGCGAACTGATCGCCTCTATGTCATAGCTCTCTCGGTTGTTAACAACAAAGGAATATGAGGAGATAATTATTAGCATTATGCTTGTCATCGGTCATTTTTTATATATGTTCTTCTGCAATTACTTGGGACAGGAAGTGATCAATCACAGCAGTAATGTTTTTCATAGAACGTGAGTAATGTGTAAAGCAAAAAAGAAGAAAGCAAATCTGCTTTCGTCGTTAATAGCAAAATTTGTAATCAATACTTTGTAACGAGTATCTCTCTCGATTAAAAAACACGATTATAGATACAACACACGATGGTACATAGCTCCGGTAAGAATGCAAAAGATACTATTGTTCATGATGCAAAGGACCATCCGACACTACACAATCGTCATCGGTGGCTTATTCGTTCCGTCGTTAGAAGGATTTGCCACGGTAAAATTTTGAAGCTAGAATAACCTTTATCACAAACTGATTCTTTCGAATTATTTAAAACAGAATTTCTATTTCAGCTTACGAGCATGTCAGTTTCGTACTTTATGGTAATGCACTCCATCCATTGATATAGCAAAGCTATCATTAGTCGAGCGTACAGATAAGTAATTATAATTATACATGTTGTAAATGCATATGTAATATCACAGAAGCAACTAGCTTACTAAATTGTGTCTGCTGTATTTATATATAATATACGCATAAGAATATATTATATCACTATATTATGTTACCCTCTTCGCATTCCGATTAATGCTTCTCCGCAGACTACAATTACTATTGTATTATTTAATTATGCTCATAACGACACCTTAAAAAGAGGATTAAATTGTTTCATTATCTCAAAGTAATGATTAACACGATTGTTTTGTTGCATACGAATATAGGAACAATAGACAGATAAGATTCTGAGAATAGAAAATAAACGCGAAGGAAATCCGGAATCGAGAAATGAAGATGATTATTATCCCTGCCGGATCTCTCGTGTCGCTATTAGCAATATTTTATTTATGCGCAATTTAGTTAATCACCGTTATTTTCTTTTATTACTCTAAGATTGATAATGATTAGGATATAGTCTCTCTAGTGAATTCCCGCATAATGACGCGTAAAATTGCATTTAATATCACCAATTCGCGCAATTCTAGCGCCTTATGGAAAAAAAAGAAACAGAAATATCGCATGACAAAGATAACAGCGAAGCAAGAAATCTTTAGATTTCTAGACATTGTATAGTGAGCGTATAGTGAGTGAAACAGTCTGTCAATTATCACGCGAACATGGATTTCGATGGGAGTCGATACTATAGAATTACTCGAATATATTTAACATACCTTGGTTTATGGCCGTACTGTAGTAAACGCGCAAAATGCATTCCTTGCGTATTATTGTCACCTCTTCTTTTTTCTGCTCTTATTTCTCTGGTTGGTTTGTTTGTGCCATCAATGAAATAAGTGTTGTTTCAAGATTGTCATACTTGTCTTACTTAGTATATTTTTCGTTCTCTTTGTCACATAATTGATAATGCGTAGTGACTAACATGCTATTCTTCAATTCCATGATTGATAACAAAAATGCATTTAATTTCAGTTATCGTCGTTTATCACTAAGAAATTCAGCGCGGAACTTGTCTTAGATATTCTTTCATACAGCGGCGTTACCACGTATTACATGTTGAAATATTTTGGTTTTTTTTTTCAAAGTGATAAAGTAAGTTCACAATGAATCCTATTGCAACTGTCAGTCGATTAATAATAGACGATTAATAATAATGATAAAGCATGTTCTGAAATGATTCCGAGATAAACATCGAGCACTTTTCTTCGGGCATAATTTAGATTGCACAGATTTACGTTATTATTTTATTTTAGATAAAAAATCTTATGGAACAAGTGCAATGCGATTGGAATTCCTTGCAGAATGAAAAGGAACAAAAAATTATACATAGGCACTCTAACATAATAAAATATATCTTAGTCATTTCAATAGGTGAGTAATAAAGTTGAATCACGCAATGTTTAACGAGATATTTACAGGATCAACAATGATTACACAACAGTAATTAGAAGGGATATCGAATTATGTGTTACAGTATGTATATACACGATGATGTGTCTCCTGACATTAGCATTCCTTTGGCCTAATATTCTCAATATCGTGATACCATTGAACGAATCGCGTCGGACACGACATTTTCCGCTCGCAATGGAATATTTTATTGATCAAGAGAAGCATATTTATTTCTTAACATTTTACTCATTCCTCGTAAGTTTCGTGGCTGTGAACATTATAATAGGCACGGAATCGCTCAATCTCTTGTACATACAACATGCATGCGCGATGTTCGAAATTACTGGGTAATAAATCTTGAAGCAACGATGAAACGAAGTAATAAAAATCTTGCTTCGATGCAATAATTGAATTGTATTCCTCCAGTTATCGAATCGAATGCATTGTGAAGAGAAACGAGACGAAATTATCAAATCTCTCGGGAAAGTCCAATAGCTCCTGTAAAAGCTTCGTGCAAGTTATTGACAGTCACCAAAGGGCCATTAAGTCCGTATCGCAACTCATATCATTTTCTTCCTAAAATAATTAACTTGTGAAAATTAAACATGTATTATTATATCAATGTATTATTATATCAATATAAAAGTTGTTCTTTAATATGTATTTAACAATTATCAATCATTTTCTAAGCATTCGACTCTAAGTCATTTTTTTACTGTTCAAGATTCATCCATAATATAAAATCTACTTTTGGTACAATATTTCTTCTTGCGACTCCTGTAGGTGTACTGTCGCTAAGCGTCAATCTATATCAAGTGAGGTTTAATTAATAATTAATTTAAGATTAATAATCATACGATTAGTAATCGTTAATCTCTTCTGTAATTCATAATTTCTTCGAAATTCCGTAGTTATGCAAGTATATTAGGACGCGTGATATCGGTATCATAAGTTTGTCATTTTTGTACGTTATTACTCATTTTGTCTGCATATTCCTCGCCAATTATGTCTCCCAGAGAATAATAGATCACAACAACGACGTGTTTAAAACAATGTGAGTACCAATCTGAGAAGGATATTTGTCTAAGATGTGCAGCGTATCACATTAACCGATACAGCCTGATTTATTTTGACCTTTAATGATAGATGCAATACTCGGTGGTATGCGACTCCAGTACACATACAGAAATGTATTCTGGTAATAATGTGCAGAAGTATGAAAATTTCCACGTTCGTGATCGGTTATGTCTTCGTGCCTTCTTTGAAAGGTTACGCCACGGTAAAATGAGGATAAGGGAGCATGAAAATTAATATTTTTGAAAAATTGATATTTCCGATTACAAAAAATACATGTTCTGTTTCAGCTAATCAGTAAGTCGTTATCATATTCAATGGTAATTTATTCTACCTACGGACGTTTTACGTACCAAACATGTGATTATTGCGAGGTCCCGTGAACCATAACTGACGCATGTAACAATTGATAATATATTGCTTTAAACAAAGAATGAAATCTCTGCGAATTCTGCAAATTCCTTCAATTTCCTATTTATGAATAATTTTATATCAAGTACCGATATTATTCTAAGGAAAATAACAGCAAATATAATAAATAACTTGAAAACAGATTTGCATCACTTGATCTTACCGGAATCACAACCCGATCTTGCAAAGCGAGAGTCGGTCTTAAAGCGCACTCGAGAAGAAATACAAAATATACATTTTAACATAATGGACGCAGATCGTATCGCGCTGAAGATCGCTTAAAAATGCAACGATGCGCGATGGGTTGTTTCGATTCTTCTCGATTGGGGTATTGCAATACAAATTATGATTTGAGTCCTGACAGAAGTATATATGCAACAGATCTCTTCGACGTCATGTTACCACATGATACCTCTCATCTAAACTGCGAGCGTAATGTCTCTATTCCATGCTCTTAGCTCTTAGCTGAAGGCTAAGTTCGCTCGGCATCTCTACGGCAGCTACGAAGAACGTATGTTACACGCTGCGCACAAATCTCCTGCGGGTATGCCGAGAGAGAAATTAGCGCATACCACATAGTATTTCACAGCTGTCAGTTAGTACTGGCTACTTTATTTAACGGCATGCTGGATGTGCATGCGAATCTGAATGCGAATCGCGTTTAATTAAACTGAATCTTTGCGTGTTTAATTAAGTTCTTGCTCCGTGCTTGATACGTGTGCCTGTTTACGTACAGTTGCATCAAGTTCGAACTCCAAGTAGGAACTTGGAAATTAGACGCGACGTGGAAAACCAAACGCATCAGTCTTTGCCCTTCTCGGGCATCAACACTCACTCTTACATTGGATCTTCTTAGACGAGCTTGTGAAGGCTACCGTTAAATCGCGATCAGCGGATCGAGATTATTAATAGATCTGTCCGTTGTCTTTTTCTTAGTCCCTTTTGTTCCGTCATTTGTCTTTCTGATACATCGGGAAAGCTACTATAGACACTTGTTACGGTCGGGATGACGAATAACAGGAGGGAGTCGGGAGAAGACATCTTTCTTTCCGGAGTTCTCCCATTCAAGAGACGTACGATCTCTTAATGCGTTCTCCAGCGGACTCGTTAAATACGATCCCTTCCATCTGAAACCTCCTTCATCTTACTGTGCAACGAATATGCGGTAGCACCGTGAATAATGGACCGTCTGGAATAGAATGTGCGTAATGCGTCAGAATTCTATCAGAGTTCAGCATTCGACAGAGAAAATCAAATAACGAGCGAGCCTGAGTCACAAAGCGCCGCGGAGCGGATCTCGGCACGATGATCGCTTTAGTTAGATCGATAAACGGATTTTCGGTTTGAGTTGTGCGAACTTCTCGTGATCCTCATGACCGGTCACATTTCGTAGCGGAAAGAGGAAAGGGAAACGGGCTTCCCGAGAGGGTTGCAAGGCCACTGCTTTGAGACTCGCATCTCTTCGTCACGCTGACGATGCCAGCGTGTCACGGTATTATCGCGATACTTTTTCTCTCCCCATAGCAGTTTCCCCGAGATAAGCGAATCCCCACCTTGGAAAATTCCTTTGTTACCTCGCATCGGCGAACTATCGTGCAGGGCCATGTGCAAAAGTGGAGCGTGTATAAAGGCGTGTCGAAACTTGTTATTCGCGCGAGCGCTTCCGTGACTATCTGCCGAGCTGTACCAGGCTTGTACAAGCTGCCTTTACGAGTGGCACAAAAGCACGCGAAGCGCTTCTCGCAATCGAGTTTATAATATGTCTCGCCTAATACAGTCACAGCGATTATATCGTGTTTTGTTTTCTTCTCCCCGTGTCTGGAGAATTCATAAAATTCATAATTAAAAGCTGAAGGATGCAGTAACGAAACTGCCCCAGCATTGGCATTGATATCTCGCCGGTAAACTATGGGAAGAAAAACACAACAATCGAGTCATCGCGATCGAACTTGAGATTAATCTTGGAATTATCGTCATTACCAAATGCAATTATCTTTAACAATAATCTGCTGTCAGATTATTATGAGAAGCATAACTTTCGACAATAGTTGCCTCTTCAGGAATGTCACAGACACGCTCACGATAAGCACTGGTGCACGTTTATTTCGACTGATGTAATATCAACAAGTTATGCGCTTATAAAGTTCTCAGCAATCTCCCTGCGATAAATTAAAAACGAATTTGTCAAGGATCGTTTCTCGAATACTAAATCGCAGGTTAGCTAACAGATTACGGTCAACTGTAACACGACATTCGAAGACAGTTTCGAGTCGAGTAATCAATTTCGCGTACACGTATAATGTCATAGTGGATTAATATTTAATCGGCGAACGGAAGAGAAAGGTTCGAGGCGGAATTAATGTGATGAGGCGTACGAAAAAAGGCAAAACGGATAGAAAAAGATGCGAGGATGATAAACGAACAGAAATTTTATCGCTCTTTAGAAATACCCGGATCTGTCCTTGTCCATTGAGCTCCGCAATATAACATCTCTTCGCGATGTAATTTCATCCCAGTGAAGTCGCGCCGCTAAGCGACGCAGTCACCAGGTCAAACAGCGGCTCGTACTTAAAAAAGTACTCGTGTTACATTCGCGAAATCTCTACCGCTACCGGACTTGCGCGGCTTATTTCGATACGGCCAATTTGTAACTGACCGAACGGATAGTCACGAACGCGGAACGCAGTTGATTCAATAATCGCCAATTTCATTTGCTCTTTGATTGTCCCGCGCGAATTTTCCGAAGTTGTCGTCTCATCCGACGTAGCGAATGTCGCGACTGCGGGTAATTAAGGAGAGGATAAGATTATCAGCTATTATCGGTCGTAAAGTATTTTTAGTTGCAGAAGCTTGAAAGTGATGAAATTCCAACGTGGGGATTGCAATCTCTTTCAAGTCCCAGCAGGATGAAAAGATTTCGGATCCAAGCAGCGTGTAACGATGGCGACTCTGTTATTTGTTTCGATAGCCCACTTCGAACGATCGTTTTTCGTTATGTTTCTCGCTCGAATCGCTCGATACCATCAGCGTTCACGAGAAACCGTAGCCCGAAACGGGGATATAATAATAATCGTAATTGTTTTTGTTTCGCGAAATATACAATGATACAAGATACAATTTGCTGCAGCCGCTCTTTCGTGGAATGTATTCGCGTTAACAATTGAAAAACACTGAACGCTTCTCATCATAAAAACCAATACTGCGAAGTTATTGTGTATGCTGCTGAACGATTTTACGAGCCGCTTAACTGACGTTGACTCCTCGCCGCGGCAAGATGAACGAGCAACGATTTACGAGGCCGTGATTACATTTCGCACCGGAATACCCACCGCCAGCAACCTATTGGCCATTGTACGCAAACAGATACACGAAGCGATAGGGGATCTTGTACAGGACCGACGACGTGCCCGCATAGGGGCGGAGGGGATGAAATTCGGGGAGGTAGGGAAAAGAGGGTGCCCCCCGACATGGCGCTGAGCTAGTGGAAAATAGCGTGACGCCGGCTGGCTTCTCGTCTGGCTTTATTTCAACCGACGACTCCACCTCCTCCAACAGAATCAACGAAGATGGGAATCAGACCGGGGCGCCGTGAAATAACAGCTCCGCAACGCGAAAAGCGCCCTTTCACGGATCCGTATTGGCCAGTGATCCCTTCTGTTCCGGCGCAATGGAAGAACACTTTTGCATGATCGTGGCGGATCGTTACGATCGAGTTTCGCCGAAGCGATCCCGCCGTTCGTTTCGCGGCCGCGACCGTTTTCTGAAATTCCGCGCAACCCTTTTAGATCAACCCTGGTCTCTTTCCATTTGGAATCGCAGGGCTGGATTCCCAGAGCCTATTTAAAGAACCACTCTAACGATCCTTTGAATTTCTGAATCTCTTCGGCGATATAAACCCTTCGCGAATCCGTGATTGTACCCTGACAAAGTGCATCGATGATGAATATCGCGCGTTACGCGAGGAAGGGAGAGGATAAGGGGCGCAACGTGACCCATCCGGTCTTAATTACCGGCGAGACTTTAGAGTCATTCGACACGCTACGCTTCGAGCATCTGAATTGAACCGGTAACGGTGTGAGTAATCAAAGATTCGCGTGTAAAACATATCCGAGAGTTCATCGGATCCGCTCAGTGCAGCGCGTGTAGGGTAGGATACGGTCGTTCAGATTGTATCGCGTGCACACGCGATAGCGAATATCAATGTGGCCACGTGAAACATAACGTTTTCATTAAAACTTACCGCCGTTATTGCTAAGTATACTATTATAAGTGGAGCGCAAAATATTGCGCAAAGAGGTAGAGATTGCCCTGAAAGGGAGCAAAAGAAATGAAAGAGGAATAGAAGGAAGAGACGAAGAAAAGAGAAACAGATAAATGAGAGGCAAGAAGAGGAAAAGAGAGGGAGAAAAATGGAAATTCGTTCTTCCAGAGCAGGTTTAATAATCAAAAATTTTAAATTTGATAATCGCGATATGCGAACAGATAACAGCTAGTTCTTTGGATCCATATCACTATTCGCCTTTCTGATTGATTATTAAATAGAAACCTGATCGATAAACGTGATTTCCGTTCGTATCTTTGTCTTCTGCTGATCGTCAGGTATCGTAGTACTACAGAGTCGTCTAATTTCACGTTTCATTACTTCATCGTCGAAAACGGGATCCACCTGCTCCTTAACGAAGAACGGCCTTAATGAGAATGTAGCATCGGGTTCTAAGTAAGCGAGTCAATCAGCCACGCCTGGTGAACCGGAAAGGAT
Organism: Eciton burchellii; assembly: GCA_020341155.1. Taxonomy (NCBI): domain Eukaryota; kingdom Metazoa; phylum Arthropoda; class Insecta; order Hymenoptera; family Formicidae; genus Eciton; species Eciton burchellii. The sequence continues at coordinate 363,510 of JAHMML010000088.1, forward strand.
GGCGGACCGCAACGATAACACGCGCAATAGCTAGTAGCATCCAGTCTTCGTTCTTTAAAGTTAACGATCTCATAAATCAAGGATCAATCCGTTGATGCATGAACCGCAAATGCGGGTTCCTTATTTCATATGGAGACGAAAAAAGATTAATGAGGATCCTCTTTTTTAATGTAGCATTTTTAGCGTTTTTAATCTTGCGCCGAACAAGAATTCCGTTAATAAGTATCCTCTCGAAGTTCTCGATAAATGAATTGTCCATTAAAATCAATCACCAGCTATCATTATCCCTTTATCTTATATTACAGATTATTTTATATAAACATCTTTATAGCACAATCAGTTTCATCGAAGAAGATATCCATGATTATTATTCGATAGATATTCGATTCGGAGGCATCTTGTTAATTACACGATATAATGGGGAATTCATCTAATTAATGTAATCTAAAATTGAGAAATATTTGACCGTATGGTACAATCGACGCGGAACTTCGTATCGTTTACGAAGTTCCATGGTAGTTCCTATTGCAGCGTGCATCATAAATGTCAATTAGCGGCACAATACCTCGCGAACGTGAGAACAACGTCAATTTAGCCGCTTTTACGCGCAACGCGTCATTATCTCTCGCGTTTCTCCGCTTACAGGGAGGTTTCTCGTACTTCTAGGGCAATCACTGAGTGTTTAACGAACGCGTAGCTATCGTCTCGTACGCGGAATCCATCCTATCCGGCGTAGCGATATCTCGAATTTGGAAGAATACGAATGCACTTGCACGCAGTGGAGATTGTCATTTACTCTCCCCGAACCGCGTTGATCTGCATTCTCCTATTGGTTTCAGTCAGCTAGCATATTTATGACCTTTATGACTATAAGACCGATCTGGTTATTGCAAATGCAGATTTGAGTCGCGTGGATATAGTGTTGCGCAATCCACATGAATCAAGTTCAGTGGAAAACAAGTTTCAAGATTCTCGTCTAGTTAATCAGTAGGGATATAGCGGGAATTATACGGATGTGTAACTCCGAATGATGATAGAAGCTTTAAGCATAGGACTTTGACTGACGTCGTCTAGCGTGATCAAGTCACCGTTTACACTGAGTCCACATATAAACTACAATGTGTCTACAATTATATTTTTCATATCGCCGTCTACAGTCTCGCGATTGTGCAATGGCCGTCTGAGAATTGCCTATATGATCATCTGATCATATATGTGTTCTGCATTGTTTCTCATTGCATGCTGATTGCGTGCAGATTTTATAACCATGCAACATGTATCGGAGTTTTTATGACTCGTCATATTTTATACAACAAGGTGCGTGTATAAATCAACCCCTTCAGATCGTTGTCCATTATCTAGCGCGTTTTAAAATCCCCCTCACCAAAGTTGCGCAAGTATCGCGCAGCATTCGCGCGGGAGATCATTCTTGAGGTCATGACGCGATGATCGACACAGCATGTCGCAGGAATGAATAATACATTGACCAGAATGCCGTATACGCAACAGAATTCGTGCACAATTGTCGCGCCATTCTGCGCGAATGGAATCGCGAATTGTCGTGCAAGTCACCCTCATCCTCGCTGGGTAAAGCCCTGCAAATTACGCGGTTGCGCGCGTAATACCGAGCGCGCAGAGACCTTGCCTTGCGAAATTCTCGCGCGAACAGCGGAAAGCCGAAAAACGCGAGCGCCCGCGAAATTGGCGAGAGTAGAGGAGAAAAAGAAGAAAGGGAGAAGGATGATTCCCCGTTCTTCGGGTCTACCGGCGCGATGCGAAACCGCTAACGATCCGTTCCTCGCCATTTCGCGGCGGCTAATGCCGCAGCGCGATGCGAAAGCTCGATGTTACGCCATGCACATTCCCCGCGTCGACCACGAATAAGCGAGATAATTGCCACCGATATGGTGGCGAATGGTCCGTTGCAGAAGGAAAGACACAATTATTATTTCAAGAGAAAAAAACTGGCCATTTCGGATATAGCTGATATTTTTAAGGGCGCTCTTCGTCGCATATTAAAACCGTGCTGAATAATGTGGCGCCCGATGTTTACATCAGTCAGTCGGCACGCATCGAGCTTTTGCAGGATACATGAAACTGCAATACTGCAAGCCTCATGTGCAACGGATAAATATCGCTCCCATCCCCAAACGTATTCCTCTGTCCAAACCGTAATGTTTCACAAAAAATTTTGCCGAACCTCGTGTTATAGCCTTACATTTCCGGAATGCCTTGCGCGTACAGGTCAGGATCTTCCTGACGAGGAATAATTTTAATCGGCTCTTTGCAATTATAATTTCTTTTGCACAGTATCGCATAGCTTCTCGTTTCTCGTGGTTTTTTTTTGTCCCGAAGAAACAAACGTACAATACCGCGCAGCTTTATTATTTTACTTTTTAATATTGGATAATATAACTCGAGAACACCGATTTAATATCGAAATCTTGCGAAACCGCAGATTTGTAGTGCTAGGAATATTTATGAAATTGTGATCGTAAATATACGTATAAGAGAATGTGTCCATGAATATCTTATTTTAATAACGAATGCCTATCTGGCAGCAATAATCGACGGTACGAAAGGACGATGGATGTGTGTACGTGTACGTGCATATACAGCGCATTAATATGGGAGGGGAGGGGATTTCTCGGTTCACGTTATTAACTCGAACGTTTTGCATTGTTTCAGAACTCCGAAATATCGCTATTTGAGACGAATATACGTTTCATGGGAAGCCTGCTCGCCTGTTACGCTCTCACGGGGGATGTGATGTTCCGGGATAAGGCGGCGCAGCTCGGCGAACGGATGCTGCCTGCCTTCCAGACGGAAACCGGAATTCCTCATTCCCTCATCAACCTCCATACCGGGGTAAGTGCAGCTTTTCGTTCGTCATAACTCGCCATCGTGCACCGAAATGAGCTGGATGCACTTCGATGTTGAACTCCAGCAGGGAAAATGTATTCATTTACCGCGACACCACAATTTTAAACCGGCTACACGAAATGTTGGTTATCAAGCTCAAATGTTAGATATCGCAGAATAGAGAAGGATAGTATAAAAACGATGTAGAAATAAGAAAATAGGAAAATGCGAGTGCATGGAGTTTTTTGAAAAGAGAAAAATGTTGCCGTCGTTTAAATATATGAACGGTTATCGCGATATACATCCAAACACAATAAATTTATATCCGATAATTGCCGACCGGAAATCGATTTAAGTTTCTTTAAAATTTTATCTATCAATTTAATCTCGATTAAACTGGGCTAAATATAGCGTTTAATTAAACATATCCTTGATGCTTTGTATTCGCAAGAGCGAAAAAATAAATAAAATAAAAATAAAGAAAAATAAATAAGTAATAAAACTGTTGAGATGTTATGAGTATGTCTATTAAATCTCATTGTACATGTCATATCTGTTCGCTTCGCATTTTATCGCATCAGATCATTATTGATAAGTTTATATCTCTATTAGCAAATTTATTATGCAAAGCGTTATATCTTTATTCGATCGAAAAACTATCAGGAAGAGTGGTAACAGAATCAAGTACGCATCACATCAAGTGATGATATCGTATATCTCTCGATTGCGATTTTCATCAGTCGACCTGTTAACGCGTATGAAACTCGTAGATATAAAGTATCGCCCCTGCTCGTATAACTACAATTTCTAAAAATGCCGCATTCTATGGTGTTCCGGTTTTTGCGCATTTCTCCTCAGGGGTCGTACGCGGCGATGATGTTGTGCTTTAATTGAAACGATTTCATCAAGTCACGTCTATCGAAACGTCTGGCGATACGCGGTTAATATGCAAATTCTTAATTGGACGGATAATGAGGCCGCGCGAGGCGGATACGGCATTTGACTTAGCCGTACGAGGGTCGATACTTATCATTTTCCCTTTTCTCCTTTTTTAATCCAATTATCTCGATCATTCAGCGATGAGATAGCACGTCAAGAGATTACAAGTTAAATAAAGAGGAAGGCTTCGAAGGGGCAGCCGATCGATTTTAATGAGAAAAAAACCCAATTATGTCCAGACAGTTCAGTAGCAATTCAAATCAGAATCGACTCTTCGTATCTCCGTTTAGTCATCGATAACGGTGCGTTAGAAAACTGCGAATTTTACCCGCGAAATTTTTTATCGCATTTATTATCGTACGTAAGATACCGTTTATACCAATATTTATGGCTATTCTTCCTATCTTCTTTGTTATTTTGAACTTCTTACATCTTGTGATGTATTTGAGGTAGAAAGTTACGTCTATTTTTCAGGCCAGCAAGAATTACGGTTGGGCGAGCAGTGGCTGCAGTATTTTATCCGAAATCGGAACGATGCATCTCGAGTTTACCTACCTGAGCGATATAACGAATAATCCAGTGTTCAAGAGCAAAGTTGAGAACGTGAGGAAAGTCCTGAAGAGCCTGGACAAACCGAAGGGTCTATACCCAAACTATATCCATCCGAGAACAGGAAAATGGGGTCAACGTAAGTAGAATCTCGATAATCCATTCATTTCGTATTCAAGTGGAATTCCAATGATCCATTCATTTCTTGCGACTTTGTATTCGCGGACACTTGTCCGAATATAAAACCTTCGCGTGTTTATCTTGTGCGAGCTAAATCTAAATCTGCCATAGAAATTGTTTATTTTTAGACAAATTTTTCAAGCCAAGACACATTATTTCGTGATATTATCCCCGATAATATTACTTCTACACTTCTATGCTCTGTGTAACGCGCGACAATGATGTTTCTGCATTTGCATTTTAATTCTGCAGTCTCGGTTACGCGAAGTAGAAAAGTACCTTTAACTGGGGACAAACATAATGCACTCGTGGTAACCGCTTACGATAATCCCACGTTTGATAAATTTCTACGAAAAGAAAGCAAAATTGATTTTTATTCCGATGCCGATGAATCATATCGCGCGGATGCTTTTCGCGGAAGGAGCTCTGAGAATCCGCACAGCCTCCGTCGTTTTTTCGCATCGTCCGCATCGAACGATCACGTCGCCTCGCGAAAAGATMCCCCGCCGTCATCGCCATAGCCGGTCTTGAATATCGCATTTATCATCCTCCGCCTGGGGTTCTAAATCCCCTGCGTCTGTGTACTTTCTCATTGCACGTATGACGAGATCCTCGGGAATATATATCATCCGGGCTGTTCGGTATCTAGCCTCATCGTGCATCCTTCCCACGTTTTTCATGGTTCCGCTCTGATGGACATCCTGCGTACTACAAGTACGCTGAGAAAAGGATGACTGCATGAATAAACGGACCTGCTTTGATGAGCAAGATCGGGATTACATGGGTGATTAAAGCATACCTAAACAAATGCATTGCTCGAAACTCGTTTGCCGAATTTTAAACAAATTTCATCCATTTAACCGTTTCTTTCTAGCATAAAAGCGAGAGCCTTCTGCATCTTCTACCTCGTATGGAGATTATCGTTGTCATTTGACCAACAGAAATCAGCATTCGAAGCATCCGTTATCTTCAGATCATGATTAACATTTCTTTGACGAGAACCCAATATCGCGTCGTTCGACTATGCATTCTCACGCAGTAAATTCTTACCAAGTTCTCGAAGAAGTAGTGATCAAAGAGATAAAGCCGAGCTCCACTTCCTTTCGTCGCAAACCTAACATAAAGTGGAAGTCGTGTTCTTAGCTAGCCCAAGGCACACAGGAATTAGCCCAGTAGGAATCAAGGTCTGCCCCTTTGTTTCACTGCCCTTAGACGTGGCCGAAGTACTCCACTGGCGCGGATAACGGACCTCCTCCTCCTTTCCGGGAAAAGATTCTTCCAGCATTCCTCTATCTAGTAGCGATTACCGCTGTTGTCCGTCTCAAAGCGGTATCTCTCTTAAAACAGACGTCTTATCTGGTAAGGCGAGTTCTTTAATTTCACTTTGACGCGAAGGAAACAGTTAAGACACGGGAATGATGGATGGCTCTATAGAGATTTTTGAGCGGGTTAGTTAACTTCATTTATATTCTGCACATCCTGCTCGATACGGTTAAAATGTCGGCAATTATCGATCTTCCGATTTATGTTACATCGTTCAGTCATGACCTTTTCCTGCTTCGATGCGATTAGGGAACAAAGCAAGCAAATATGGTGCTTCCTCTTGTCAAACGTATCAATGATTGATGCAGATCGCTAGTTTATTTAAATCTGTTGGATTTTGAATATCGATAACCAGTTGACAACCATCGAAAAATTTTCGTAACATGAAGCACATGTTTCGATGAGAGAATTTATAAAGTTCAAGATTATCACAGAGAAATATGTCTGTATTTTTCCTATTGTACGTGAGAAAAAATACAACAAGCTTGGAGATATTCCAAAGGAATGTATCGCGAACGCTCGTGGAATTCGCGCGGAATTCATTTACGACAGAAATATTTTCGGGAATTGCAGATCATATGTCGCTCGGCGGACTGGGCGACAGTTTCTACGAGTATCTGCTGAAGGCCTGGATTCAGTCGGGCAAGGAGGATCTTGAAGCACGCCAAATGTACGACGAGGCGGTAGCTGCCATAACTGAGCACATGATCAAAACGTCTCCCGGCAAACTTGTATACGTGTCCGACTTAAAGTATGACAGGCTTGAGCACAAAATGGGTCACTTGGCTTGCTTCGCCGGTAAGTCTTCATATGAGTTTGACTTTTATATCATAATTAACGAACTCGGTATTCGCATACTCTGAATTTGATTTTATTTGCAATGATTGTCGCACACGTGCACGTTCTTGCCGGTCGATCAATGTATTCGATATAAAATGATGATGAGTCACTCATTTTTTCATCGAAGCTTCATTAAGAAAACAGGATACTAGAGAGATTAATATATTTTTAAGAAAGATCGATGAACTTGACGCAAAAGGAAATGCCAAATGCAAATGCAAATTGCCAATGATATTATTGATGCGTTTTGCAGGCGGTATGTTTGCTTTGGGCGCGAAAACTTTGGAAAACGAGTTGTCTGAAAAATACATGAACATCGCCGCCGGTCTAACCAACACGTGTCACGAGTCCTATGATAGAAGCGCTACGAAACTCGGCCCGGAAGCTTTCCACTTTATCGAAGGCAACGAGGCCAGAAGCCTAAAGAACGGCGAGAAATATTACATTCTACGACCCGAGGTAAGCCACCTGCTCTCACGATGGGAATTATAAAACGGTATAGCGAAGCAAATATCGCCGTTTGTCGTTTAAAAACTACAAAAGAGCTGACATAATTTTGTAAATAATAAAACGAAATGTATTTCTCTGCAGACCTTTGAGTCATACTTCGTGATGTGGCGGTTAACAAAAGATCCGAAATATCGTGAATGGGGTTGGGAAGCAGTTCAAGCATTGGAGAAACATTGTCGAGTCCCCGGAGGATTTACAGGACTTAACAATGTTTACCTGGTCGACTCGGCGAAAGACGACGTCCAACAAAGTTACTTCTTTGCTGAAACGTTAAAGGTAAGGAGAAATGAAACATTACGTTTCGATATTTGCGTCTCGTAAAAACAATCTTAAGCATTTACTATTTATACCCTTTCAACAACGCAGTATTTCGCATATTTACATTTAATTTTCAAATTTCTCGCTCTTTGTTCTTTAAATAATTGTGATATTATCGTTTAACTGTCAGAAATTTCAAACAGAGTAGCGTACTCTTTAACTGATTAAGTTTATATTTTTTGGCTTTCCATTCACTATACTTTTACATTTTGCGAATTTTGACAATGCTTGCAAATTTTTGCTAGACTTGTCTAGCAAATGAAGAAAGGCTATCTACTAAGTTTCCATTTTCATTTTAAAATTTTGGCAGTTACAATTATTATTAATGTAGATATCGACAAAATAAAATTTCTATAAACTTCGCATCGTCATAAATGATATGAGCAAAGATGATATTACATGTCGCATGTATCTTATATATCACGTTAATGTAATCAGTATAGGAATTAACATAAAGAATTTAAAAATTGCATTTCTTTTTGCAGTATCTCTATTTACTCTTCAGTGACGATGATCTCATAAGTCTGGACGACTGGGTATTCAACTCTGAAGCTCATGTGCTTCCGATCAGAGGCAACCCTCTCTATCGTCCAGCACCCCCTTTATAAGCTGGACAAGTTCAATTTAAATGATTACTGACAATTCTCGTTCGATAGTGATAAAACCGACAGATAATACCGACAGTACACAGTGGATTATAATTACAAAGACATTGAACAGATTTACTTTGTATCGACAGTTTTTCCATGAGATACTGTTACATAATATCACCTAGATTGATAAGAGCAAGTTTTATATTGCAAGATAAGACAAAAATATTATTGCATTCACCTTTATTTTTCTATCTTTCGTCGTTCACGTTACTTCAAGAAAAGAATCAACTTGATAATCAATTAATATAATTCTTATAATTATTTCACGCACTTAGTGATCCATTGTGTAAAATAATGGACTTGTGAATCATTCAGAATAAAGGAGAATTAATCTGCCCCTCAATTGCACGTAACGTGCACGAACGATTAAATTAAAATATCTAAATAATTATTTTAAGTAAAACAAAAGAGAGAGAAAATGACGGAGAGAAAGAGTAAGTACGCAAGAAAGAATGAAAGTGAGGAAAGCGGGATGAAAATGTTAACGAACATTATTTAAGTCACACGTTTGTAAATAGTAAAAATAAAGAGCGAGAATGGGAAAATGAACTGGAGCACTATTGAGACTAGAGAAAATGTTGCGAGAATGTGGATGTTTCAATCATCTCCTTCTCTAGCCACAACGCAAAATCTATCAACTCTTATATACGTATTCATAACATTCTGACAAAATATCTTCGACATCTGTAACATTTTCAGAACATTATAGGAAAGTTAATAATTTAGCCGCATTTCTTTCTTTCCCATCAGTTTGCTCTAGAAAACAGATATTCTGCCAGAAATACACGAAAAAGTGTTTAAGACTGGAAGTTTTATGATACCGTAGAACAAGAGGAAATTAAAAACGATAAATCAAATTACTGATAACATTTTCATGATACAAATATCACAAATATTTTTGTCAATGTCTTTTGAAACTATAAATCTTTGACAAGCTTTATTGCGAATACGAATAATCGAATACACTATGAATTGTCATCGTTAATTGAAACTATATATGAACTGCTTTTATATGACCGATTAATTGAGAACGATTCGTATCAGTGATAACAATCACGATCCGAACTTGTTTTATATTGTTAAAACTTTGAAAACGAAACTGTCAGTCAATAAAAAAAATGAAAAAAAGGAGGAAAATAGCGATAAACGTTTAGTCAAAAAGCCATCGAAGCCACTGGTTTTGAAAATGCCTCGTGCAACGTTTTGTAACGTTAACATTTCACACGCGTCTCTTTTCCCGATTTTTATCGACGTCCTTCAAAAAGATTTAGACCATTCAGCAATTTTACTGTACCTAGTCCCATCTCCCCTCAATGTCCAGAATTTTTTAACAAAAGAAAAGAGAAGAGAGTACACAAACCAACTGTCATTCTCACGACTGCGGTGTGTGGATGCGTGCTTTTTGTATGGCAAATTGAAATAAAATGAAAAAATAACAAAGAGAACACTCGAAAAGGATGCAAATCGAATGCACGAATATGGTCGCGCGTTTGCAGCGACCATCGCGTTGCGAGTCAGTCGAATGTCGTAGTTGTAAAGTAATATAGCAGCCGATTTAACTAGAGCAAAGTCTGTAATGAGAAGTAGACGTGTATATAAAGATTACACAAGAAAGTCATATTCTATACGAGGAGTGCGTGGTGTAGAATGAATTGTAGGGGAGACACCGTGTAATATTCTAACGGCGCTTGTATCGAACGCAAGGATACCGAGAGTCGTCCTGATCAGATTCTGCAAATCCCGTGTGAAACGATTTGGAAATGGGCAAATATATATTTCAGAAGCATACACAATGCTCGGGATCAGATCTGCGTCCTGTGATCATACGATTACAGCGAGGAGATGTTTTTCGGCACAACGTGGCGACCACTTTCGTAAATAAAATATTGGTCCGGAGCAGGCCCTGATTTTTTTACGCGTCCATATCAAATGTGCTAGTTTCGGTAAAACATCACCCTCGAGTAAATTTGATCCTGAGATACAACCTCATCGAATTTCCGAACAATCAGTTAGTATCTCATTTATCGATGATGAGAACGGTTGGAGAGTTACTTAATGTATACATAGTGCGATCTTCGCGCTGTGTTTCTCAGTGAGATTAGGTACCAGAGGTGAGATTCTCGTAATCTTGAACGATAATGAATGAGCAAGCGCGAAATGGGAGATATATATATATACATATATAGAGAGATTTATATTATGAGTTTTACATACCGCGCGCACATGCGCACATGCGTAAATACTCATTCTTGTGTCCGAGTGGTAACGAAATGATTGGATGCGTGCGATTCTATATCGAACCTTAGCGTGTGATAGTTGATACTCACGTTATCGTTTTCATTTCACATCACCGTCGGACTTCCAAGAGGTTCGCGCGTTCTATCGCTTGTCAACGCAATTTTCGACGAACACGTAACGTTGAACGTTAAGAAAAGAGTTGCACCCAAAAATGCTGATCTCTTTTCTCGAATCACAATCATAATCTGTGATAAACAAGAAATTGAAACTGCAAATAATTTCTGTGTTTATTACTCGAAATTATATATCGTTTGCATATAAAGTTATTACGTTTTAGGGACACTAGCTCGTGTAACTTGCGCAAAGCTACGATTCTCTGCCTATAAACTTAGAGATGAATCACGATCGAATAATTCTCGACGCAACTCGCTCAAGATTACACAAAAGGATGTACAATATATCTGATTTGTTAAGATATCATAAATATCCAATTTTTATAACAATTTATTTTGCATCGTAGATAATCATCTGTTGTTGATAATTAGGATGAACTACCAGACATTAGCGTGATTTAATGGTGAATCTTCTTCTAGTATCAACTTGCGATGAAATCATCGCGAATGCTAGTATTTTCAACATTTTACAGATGATCATCTCTCAATGCACCTCGATAACACCTCATTAAGAAGATTCACTATATGATCACTCGTAAACTTCCGGTACCCGTCTGAACAACACAAAAATCCAGTAAACTCTAGGCCGTGTGTATCTGTAAGAATAGTGATAATGACATTAAAAATGATGAGGATAGCAATGTCCGGCGACGATGGTGATAGTAATAACGATAGCCTATACATACATTTGTGAATAGATATTTAATAATTTATTGTTAACTAGAGTATTTTACTTGGACTATACTTCACTCTGAACGGGGTTTTGGGTACAATAATCTTTTCTTACGACAATGACGGCGCTTACAGTCTGTTTATTTAAGTGACAATGATGAGAGAAAGAAAATGAGAGAAAGAGAGAGAGAGAGAGAGAGAGAGAGAGAGAGAGAGAGAGAACAAAACCTAAATCTTTAGCTTTACTCGCCTGTCTTTATACCATGAAGCGAGAACTACGCGCTATACAACACAGAGGAAATATATAAATATATATATGTATATACATATATATATATATACATCGTTGGAGAGAAAAAATATGTCATATACGCGCGCGCAGAATTTTGTCGCAAGCTACATCTGTAAATACAGTATACAATCTAGTGATAACGGGGTTTTACTTTTAACAGCTTTACGTGATTATTTACTTTGTCATGATCATGAATGAAATAAATAAATATTGATAATACGTTATATTGCAAATCATAGTATATATTATTTTCAACCCTTCTGCAATCCTGTTTCAATTTTGAAGAGCAATGTTAATCGATAATTCGACAACAATTAAAATCTGCATATAATGTAATTCTTTCATATTTACCTTAATTTTTAGCATAAAACGCAAGACCATACAACGTAATAAGAATCCTGTTCTAATTACATCGATTGTGCTAATACGCCAATGCCGCATCGAAGATCATTCATCAACTGTAAGGTAAACCATAATCCTTTAAGCAGGCTACCATACTTTAGAGAATCCTCGTCCTAATGGTTGTCCTATTAAGCAAATCCCTATTAAGCAAATGACCAATGGAGAAGTCCGGATTGTTACGAATACGGAACGGCCTCACTTTGGTGGTCATTAATTGCAGAAGATCCAATTAATTAAAGGATTATTTTTAAAGCACTCCCAGTGACCATTACCAAAATGTTTTGTGCGTGATCACTAAATACTGCTACTTATAATCTTATATGTGCATTCTTAATTAAATTAACGGCTCACACGCATTTATGTTAATACGACTAATAATAAAGTAAAAATTACTTATTACTTATTATTGCATAAAGCATAACTTTATATTATTTCATAAATAGATGTTAGAGAAACAAATGGCAGAGATAAACATAAAATCTCGAGAACATATATTTTTTTTATATGCATTACATATTACAAATCCTTGAAAAACCTTAAATTCTCGTTCAATCGTATAGTCATCTTTCGAATAAATGGAATTCGCAGAAAGCCTCTAATTCAGCTAATTATCATCGAACGAAACGTACCTCCGATCGATATCTGTGCTTCTCGGCGGCAATCCCACTTTCTACTCCTCATGAGTCATAATAGCGCAGAACTATATAAAAATACCGTGAATTTTCCGTCGAGACACCACCACCTCCGCGATCGACGTCGACGTAGGAGGTAGTTTAGCGGGAAGAAAGAGAGGAGGAGGAAGAGACAGAGAATTAGAGGCGGGACGATCAGTCTCCCTTGCGTTGCGGGTCGCTTCGATAGTATTTGCACCAGGTGTAATCGCAGCGCGGCCACCATCTGATCGCGAATGTTTCCGAATTTTATTGGTCCGCATCAGTCTCTGATCTTTCTTCAGCGGTGATCGAGAGATTCAACGCGCAATCGCGTCCGAAGACACTCGGCCAAGCAGGAACATCGTTTCCGGCACGGTGCGCGGATTTCGCGAGGGACGGGATCGATGCAGTCTGAGACGGTGTGATCTTCAGGTTTGATCCATGAAATATCAGAGGATCAGCGTGACAGATCGCATGAGCGAAGACCGTTTGCAATCTTCTCTGTATCGGGCTGTTCTTCGAGATAAAGCGATACTGATCTCGCACGACGACGCGGCACAGCTGATAGATCGGATCCGGAAGAGTGTCGCGTACCGCCTTCTCCACTGTTCTGCAAAGTGCCATCCTTCCTTGGTACAGCCGACGCTGCTACTGCAGCGCGGTCTAAATATAACTAAAAACCTGTGCTTGACGTAATAAAAATCACGCTGCTCTTTTTATCCCGATTCAATGTGCCGCGGGAATCAGGAATCACGTGTCGGTGCTATCGGACACATTCTGGCCATGAAGAAGCTTATCTTCCGAATTCTTCTTGCATCTTGCCTTCTGGGTGAGTCTTCATTAACGTCTTCTTAAAAATAACTCAACCAGGTTTTGTCTTAAGCCATTGCTACGGCTTTCTTTTCAAATTGTACTTCAGAATAGAACGGAGATCAATTAACTGTAAGCGCCGCCCGATATTTCGCTAAATCCGTATCTTGTCCATAAATTGCGGATTAATTTTATCCCTAAACGAATTAAGTTTGACGTATGATGTCAACAAAAATTTGTTACATGTGCGATGTAAAATTACATGCGCGATAAAAGGGAAATATATGCGATGATGTAGCATTTCTCAAAATTAATCACATTTGTTTCCTGATGATTTATATCCTATCTATTTGTACGATCTATCGTAGATAGATGAATAATCAAATCCGTTTGTTCAATGATAATGATGTCATGTGCATAAGTTATCAATTACACAATTACGATTGTAAAAATTCAAAGAGATGCCGTAGATTGCTAAAAAGATAGCAAATGAAATAAACATCATGAAATAACAAGAATAATAATAATCTATAATGACAGTAATCATAATAATAGCATATTGGACGCGAGGCTTGAAGCAATAGCGACTTTCATATCCGGGAAACTTTGGACATTCCAAAGTAACATTCCAAAGTAACAATTGTCTCTCTTCACGGATATAAGAGATGCTTCTTCTTTTATAAATCACCCGTATGAGGAGGCAAGATAAGAGAGGGAAGAGAACAGAATTATTCTCTTTATTTATATAAACAATGACAATATAATTCGAATTATTTATCCACTATTGGAAAAATTATATTTTTTATTAAATTGCGAAGCTTTGCGATAAATAATCCCGCGCGCCATGCCAGTCTAATACAAATGCATGTATTAGATACAGATATATACATGTGAATTTTTATTTTTCAATTCACCGCAAATGGAATTGTTATCAATTAATATTAGTTTCTTAAATCGAAAAGAGTTTCTCTGGAGGAAAAAGCACCTTAGCATGGGAAATTTTAGGGCAATCTCAGTAAACGAATATTCTTCATAGAAATGTAGCCTTACAAATCAGTTCTCTTGCGATTTTTCAGTTTCGATTATATTATGTCCACTGTAAACATTGCGAACGAACTGTTTAATATATTGTATACATTGTATTCTACATAACTGCATATATGGAAAACCGTAACTGTAAGTTACCGCGAAATAAATACACACTGCCGTGTGTCATAGATGCCGTGTGTCTGTTTCTTCTTTTCCCATCAAAATTCCTGCATTCTATGAAAAATTATCTTAAACCACTTACTTTAAGCATGGACATTACTTCAAATAGAACAAGGAATATCGCTATAGAAGCATAAGATATATAGAAGCATAAGTTGATATCAACGACCTTCTCTTAAATTAAAATCGTCGACATTGCGATAAGCATAGCGCAAGAGCGCTCGAGACATAATTAAGAAAATGCAATTTGAAATAGCAATTTCAAGGAGTAAAGTCTCATTAATCTGCATATATTAAGAACGGAAATATTCTGCGATCTTCTAAAATGCATTGTAATCATAAAGGAACGATATTACATCGATATAATCGATGAATTATGGCCATTTTGCACGAAATAACATTGTTGCGTGCGTCACGTCCAGAATCTATCAACGAGTTAAGTTCAATGTCACATCCTTTACGAGTGTCATAAACGGTCGCAACTCCCTTGCTTTTTGCAGCCGGCACGATAATCTGTTATGATCACATCGTTTAACGACGCTATTGTGTTACTACTTTCGAGCTTGTATGTAGCAATGTGTATCATCTGTATCTTGCATTGATAACAAAAAGATAGATCAACAGCCAGTGAAAATCGATAATCAATTAATCGCCGCTCATGATACGATTACAACAAAAACTTGAGAGAGAATCGCTAGAAAGTAGATGCATAAACGCGTGCGTTCCCTTATTGCTTCACTGTTTCACTAAAACTCTACGAAACCTGGTGAGAAGATCGATACAACGGAAAACTGTAGATATCACAAAAATGTCGCGCGCAACTATCCTAATGGCCGTTTATATTTATACGCGTCGTCGTCATCTATCTAGAAAAAGCTTTTCCAACGAAGCGCAGATACGTCATCATCCACGTCATCGCCGAAATTTGCACTTTTCAGTCAAGCACGACTCACCGAGAGGTGATACGCTTTCGAAAAAGCATCTACTCGCTTCAAACGATCTAAAAAAGCAATGTCCCGCGTCATGTCATCAAAAATAATTTATCGCTTGCATTTGGAATATCTCCAAAAAAAAAAGGAAGAAGAAGAAAAAGAAGAAAAAGAGATGCGGCAAGGGCAAAGGCGGCAGCGGCAAAGGAAAATTAATTTCACGTAGAGAACACCGCGATAATGATTCCCCAACTGTTCTATGAAATGTTCTGGTCAACGGAATATCGGATATCACTTTTGGTACGCCATCCAAAAGTTTAATTCCGTCATCGCTGATACGACGCAGCGCACATGCGCAAGTAAATTCGTCCGCGCGGATTTCTTCGCGCGACGTAACACTATGTCTCGGGCGTGTAACGTAAGAAACGCTGGAATCTGGCTATGATCGCGCGGTGAACGCACCCCAGAGAGGAGAGTCGGCTTGGCCTATAAATAACGGAAGTTTGCGGTCGCGCCGGCGCTTGAAGTTTGGTCGTCGGAAAGTGTCGGGCCAGCCGTAAACCCGCCGTTTATCACTCAGCGCGATGCTCGCCGCGCTTCTGTCGCCGCGAATAAAATAATTAATAATCCCCTCCTCCGCCCTCCACCCCTCCCCCCTCCCCCTCCCCTGTCCCCCGGGTGCACGTAACAAACAATCCGGCATTTTATCAGGACCAGGTGGTGGCCGCGTCCCGGTCAGAAAATTCATGTCTCTGTTTTAAGAATTACGCGATGCAAGCGAAACTGTTAAGCCGGGACACGGGACTGTCAGTGTTCGCAATTTTAAACTCGATTGCGGTTATATAATGGCGATCCTGTACTTCAAAATGTACTTGCATTTAATCAGTGTTCGCTCGAGCTTGCCACCGTAATCATGCGTCAGTCAAGTCGGACAGACTGGGCGTTGTTCCTTTTTCTTCTTCTTTTTTTCCTCGCTTTTTTTCTTTTCACGGTTTTTCAATCCTTCACAGGGCTCTCGTTTACGGTCAGGTGCGGAGAAAAAGTTCCTACTCTTTTAATTTGCAAGGGCAAGCGAATGCCCCGCAAGTTGCTGCGGAAGTTGAGCCGCAATCGCCGATACTTCCGGATGTTGATCGCGAAGTAATGATTCAGTTTCAGTTTAACGGAAACTCCCCTCGCTTCCGAGCAGATCGGCATTCGCTTTTGCTATGAGCGAGCTGCGAACTCGATGCAATTATGCGTACTCGACGTACCAGAGATTCCTTTGCAAACGCAGACGCCAAGCGTCGATAATTTCGAGGCTTCCCGGCGCCTCCGATTGAGTCTTGTAAATTCCAATCTTCGCAGCTGAAATCTAGGAGAGAATAGCACACGCTGCTCTTATTATATTATCCCCAAACTTCTTTTTTTCTGCTCCATGTATACTCGAATAGAAATAATTCGTGTATATTTTATAAAAATTATAAAATCTTCATTGATGTGCATGTACACGCGTGTGTCACGCACGTTGCACATAAGAGAAAGAGAGAGAGAGAGAGAGAGAGAGAGAGAGAGAGAGAGAGAGAGAGAGAAAGGAAGATGTCTCAAAGATCAGCGCCGATCAGCTGGGACATGATGACACGAAAACGATAACAAACCAAAATATACGCCACCGTTAATCGTTCAGAATAGATGCAGCTATTAATAATTCCCAGTATTTTAAGGCCACATGTTCGTTGGAAATAAAAACGCGTTGATGGTCGTTATATGTCAGTTCGCGTTATTGTACCGTTCGCTTATTATCATTCGCTTCGTACATAGTTACTTAGCTTCATTCATAAATTACATAATCACAAAATGTCTGGGAAGCTTAAATAACGCGAATAGCGAATGAAGTAGAAAAATTCCTTCACGATATTGCGGAGATCCGCGCATTTGTCGGTTATCTGAATATTCGCCTCGGCATTATGATCAGTTTCTCTTTTCTCCCTCAGCTATGAACTAAAATTCAGTGGAGAAAATATAGATGAGAGGAGTTCTGGAAGTATCCCGAAGTGGGGAATGCATTCCGTTCGTAGACGCGCCTCTTCTTACCGTTCGCCGTCCATCGCACTCACCACTCATCATTGCGACTCGCTTTTATGTTAATGAGTGGCAAATTATCGGAAAAGAGACTGCCTGATGTAGCAGGCTACCATACTGCGACGGAGGTTGGCAGGACCTCTCTCTCTCTCTCTCTCTCTCTCTCTCTCTCTCTCTCTCTCTCTCTCTCTCTCTCTCTCTGCGACTCTCCTCGCTCTCTCCAGCTCTCGCAATCGCATTGGTACTTTCGTCTCTTTTCGCTTGATACCGCGATCTCGCTCGGAATCCACGTGCGCACCCGCATCCATCAGATGCGCTTATGGTTGTCGCCGCGTGTTCAAACGCCGCGGAAACTGGTGACGCCGATTATCGGCGATCAATGCAAAATCGACGAACCGCTGCAACCCCGATCACGAGTGACCTCCTCTTCCTGCTTCCGTTTCCGTGACTCCTGTTCCTCTTCGGTGACACGAAGATGAGACGGAACTTGCAAGGAAACGCATGTCTTGCGTTAGTTCAACTAGCGTTAATGATTTTTACCCATAATTATGATAACAAGATTTATATTATATTTTTTACATTAATTTCTTTGTAGACATTGAGATACTGATGCTTGAAAGCACAAATTCGAGATAAAAAGTAATGCTGAAATTTTATGTGCGCGAAGAGATTGAGGGCTCAAAGAATAGCGCATTACGTTGAAAACTGATATTTATCGATTATATTTAACAGTGCAATTTGAGATGACGAGAACGTATTGAAGGGATCTTGTTCATTTTTTGTTTTATATTTTAATAATTATAATTTATAATAAATATATATGCAAATACAATAAATACGATACAAATAATATATTACTAAAAAAATATAATGTCCATGAAGGGGGCGTAGCTCAGATGGTAGAGCGCTCGCTTAGCATGCGAGAGGTACCGGGATCGATACCCGGCGCCTCCAGTTTAATTTTTGCACTTTATCGGAAAATCGATTAATCGAACAGTTAAAATTTTTTAATTATTTGTTTTCATTTTGAAACATTAGTTTCACGATCAGAAGAAATAAGTTAACCTTCTCGTCTCCTTTACAAATATCTGGAGCAGATTAATATTGCATGAAATTCTTTAATCGAAAACTTAATTTTAACAGATCACTTTTAATGATTGATAAATTAACCAGAAGCAATCATATCTTTTCAATATGTAGATAAATCTTTATTGTTAAATAATAAGAATAAGCTGATTCTCTCTTCATGTCGAATGGAGTTAATTCTCGTATGAAGATAAAACAATTTGGTTCACTAATTTAAAGATATGATTAATCTAGAAGATTGATAACGATCGAGTATGTATCCAAACTTCTAATAAAAAGTTCACGTACCAATTTTCAAAGGAAATACCTTAATCTCATAAAAATTTCCTTCTGGAAATTCTCTCATTTTTTCTTCATTGTAGATGCCGTAATATGATGCTTGCAAGAATTCTGCATTTTATGACTGATCTAAAAGTTGCCTGATCTAAAACTTGTCACGATTATCACAATTTTATACATACGCTGTATACTCTAAATAAAAGAAAAATGTGTAATGAAAGAGAAATTCAACCTCTGCTGAATTGATTACCAGTCTGATTAGCCGGGACGCTGTCCCAGTTGTCAGCCGTGATTCCTTCTGGAGAATTGTTCACATGTGTGCGAAGGCGAATGTATCGCGACAGGTATAGCGACATTTAGACATTCTACCGCGCTGACCTAAGCTCGCTTAGCTCCTCTGGCTACCTTCTCGGGTGGTCTGCTCGCCTGTTGATTCTAAACCGTGATTTACCAACAACCGCCAGATAAAATCGACGCTGGTTCACGGCTACGCACTACGCCTAATCCGGTTTCTAATCCACCACACATATTTCGACGTTTGTGCTTTCGTCGACGTGTATAGTCGTAGTGTTCGTGCAGGCGCGAACGTCCGTATCATGTCTGTGTGCTTTTGCTGCCTGTCTCAGATTTTCTTCGCGTTCTCTGATCCTCGGACCAAATCGTTGTTGATCTGTCAGATTAATGAAGGCTGCCACGTAATTTGATCATGTATGCTCGTCTGTTCAACCGAGTTGAAAAAAAAAGAGAGCGAGAGAAGAAAACCTTTCTTATAATTTTGCTAAGAATCATTGAGAACCTTGAAAGCCCCAATCTTTAAAGAGTCTTGAAGAAAACAAAATAATTGGTCAGGAAAACTCAGATGAAATTTTGTATTTATATCGCGCTTTACGTTTTCGATTTGCAAAAGTTATCTGGTCGCATCGATCATGCGAGCAGATGTTAATAATCTGAGGGAAGATGACCTGAGGGAAAACTCAGCGCTATATTGCAATTTGTACTGACATTCTATCTCAGGTGTTTGAATCTTCGAGAACTGATCCACTATCCCTCAACAGAATCAAGAAACTCGCATTTGTTAGGCCCACGCATTTAACCCTTCGCGTTTCGTGTTCTCCTGTTGCGTCGCATGTTTTTTCTTTGTTCAGTGCTTCAGCATTTACCGAGCATTTATTGCGGACACGCCTGAAGCGCACGAAACGACGTGTCGCATGGATGAATGAAATGGCGACGCCCGTACCCGACATACGTGCATACGCACGGATCAGGTATGACGCGAAGAGCGACGCGTTCTGCAACCCTAGTAATGCGTGTGTGCATATGATGACGTAATACATCTGACACGCGTAGCAATGTAAATTGCGAAGCTAACAATTGAGAAGTAACGATGTTCATTTTAGGACACGCGATTTTAGGACACGCGAAGAAATAATTAGGATTAAAAAAATCAAAAATAAGATAGCTCAGATATTGTGAAAACAAAACGATTACACAGAAGATACGTTCCTTAACTTTAACGTCGATGAATCTTTTCTAGAATAATTTCTAGAATCATGTGATCCTTGGGTATCGAGAAATCTAATTTGAAATCCTTAATAGCTGCTATTAAAAAATTTATCGATAAGAATCAGAAAAATTGAGAAGCTGATAACCTCAATGAAAAAATACTCCCAATTGACCGTTGGAAGACATATTATAGATTCTTCCTCAACAATGTAAACGTATTAATTCAGTTTTATTTGGAAAAGTATGATGCTATTAATACTAGACTTGCGTGTATAGCATATTTTCCGGCGCCTTTCCGCATCCGTCGTTTACGCACGAGGACGCTTCTCGAGGACGCTCGTTGTTTATGCGTCCCGTGCACAGTTGGACCGCAGTCAGGCTTCGGCCCCAAAAAGGAGCGAAGGAGGAGCCGAAGAAGCGAGGCGGAGATCATGCTTCCCCGATAACCCATGTACGCTCAGCGGTGCGTAAGACCAAGCGACTCGCGTGTTGAGCGTGTTAAACCTATGGGGAAACGCGTGTGCGTGCACATGCGTGCGTGTGCTGACGCGCCACTATGGTGTATGAGGGGCGATGCTCGCTGCCGTAAACCGGGACGAGGGGGAATCTTCGGGCCCTTCGAACACTCCCTGTAGGGGCTGATACCTTGGTAAGGCCACGCATCGCCCCCCAGGCCCTTTATTCCTTGGTGTCCTTGCCCTTAAGGCGCCATGTTCTTCCAGCGTCCTTTAAACTCGTTTACGGATCGACGGAGCAGTTTTCTTTGATTTTATTTCATTGCTCGCATGGATATTCTTGAGAATATATATTGAATGAGGATTACCGGCGTAAGAATGCTCATTAAATAAATGTTAATGAATTGATAAAATATTCGAGCATAAATGTATAATGCATATTTGAATAAAAGAATGAAGAATTGAAAAGAAATAAAAGAATCAATGATTAATCAACGATCAATCTTAATGAGCAATTAATTGCTTACTGTCCGAAATAATATAGGATATAAGATAACAATACTAGTGTCTGGATTTCGCGTAAACATTTGCAACATATGAATCTCTAAAATCTCTGTTTCTGAGGCAGTGCAATCAATTGAAAACTTTTAAATTTGGGATCTCAGTTTTGTAAAAGACCGATCTTCTTCTTACTTTCTAGTTTAATTCTCACGAAACTTTCGCATGAGAACATCAAAATATGCATAACGCGATTTACTACCAGAAGATCAACGAAAGATATAAATTTCGCAAGCAAGCACCTCATGTGGGAGCAGACAAACTGCAATGTTATATAATTGCTTACGTAAATTATCACTAGAGATCTCAATGTGCAAAATCACGTAATGTGTCTCACGGATGAACCGATATATCACGCGAAGTGCACTTGCACGTCGAATGTATATGTCGACACGTGCAAGTCCACTTGTAAATCTTACATAATACTCATCGCTGTCCCATCGACTTTCTCACATTTGCCAAGTTCTCTTATATCTATGTCATGTTCTCGGCCTGAGAATCGATCACGTAGAAGTTACGCGCGCGATCTTATAGTCGAACAATAAACTCTCCGCGGTAATTAATCGTCACGTAACTATCAAGCTTGACGATCAACAATCAAGATTAATCTATTATATTTAATTTTCTGTTATTCGCCCAGAAAACCCCTATGACATATCGCGAGGAAAGATCTGCTCCGTTTATCCATAAGAAATCATCATTAGAAACAATACGACGGAATAATGCGAATGAACGTCGAGCTGTAAAATTATATAAACAGTGCACACATCAAGGAAAATTTTCATTCGCTCGAGAAGGAAAAGAATCGTCCCGCTGCGTCGCGAAAGGGACGCGATGTCTCTCTCGCGGACCGCTCGAACTTTTGCCGGTGCTCAGGCATCGGTGACGATACTGCTACTCCCACGCCTCGACCTCCTGTACGCTATGCGATCCTGGTAAAAATTCTCGTTCTCTATTGTTCCACCCTAATTAATACCCCCACGACCGCGATCCGGACACGGGAGGACACGCTTCCGTGCACGCCCCGCCCTCTACCTGCACCTATGCGTCTCTCTACGTCATCCCCTTGCGCCTTCATACAGTCCTGCTACGTTGCGCTGTCACTTATCCAATATCTGTAAACAAAAAATGGTCAGCATCGTCAGTGGGAGTAAGACGAATGGCGCTCGTCCCGGTGCACACGTATGTGCGAGCGAATTATGCAACTGCCGGACCACATATTGTAGCATACGTATGCATGCGCAAACGTAGCCGGTAGACTGTTTGTCTCATCGGTGATGATAAAAATTCTTGTAATAATTCTGATAGTTCCTGCATTGAGCGATAATATTTTCTACGCAAAGTAACGATATCTTAGGGAAATAAGAGTAGTGAAAATGCATCTATACGTGCTTATCACTAGAATAAATTCTCATTTCGTTTTCCAATCGAACTTGCACATTGCACATATTAAATGATAGACAACGTAGGTGTAAAATAAATCGCGACATAATCCTCGATCACGATTTCGAGATTATTTAATCGCGTGATCAAAGATCCATTTCTTCTTAAAGAAAATATCGTGGCCCGAATCGTTTCTCCGAATTGTAAATAATTGTAAAAACCAAATTCACTCCTTCGAGCGAGACGAAGAAACATAATGAAGCAATAAGATATAAATGTTAGAGCTCGTTTAAACCATTTAGACATCGCAAACTTTTTATCGGGCTGCTAAGTTTGTGAGCCAATTGGCTCGTGTAGATCAACATTGAAACTTACCTGATGCCGTGGTTTTTTTTAACACAAAATGTCGCATCGTGTACCAGGTTACTATGCCGCGTGCCGAGTTCCGTTTACAAATGTAACGGGGCCGGCTTTTCGTCGATGCGCCTTCGTTGCAGCTTCTGTTTTCCTGTGTAATTGCAAACTACCGCTTGTTTACGGCAAATTGTTGCAACTCCTCGCACATTGTAACTGTAACTAAGAAAGATATTTTGACGGATGCGCGCGCGTGCGATTCGCGAGTGATCAATTCGTAATTTTGCAAAATAACCACCTTCTTCGATTGACACTTATATCGTTGTTATATGCATTTTACAATTCTCAGATAACATAAAAACTAAAATGTGATAATTTTATAGGCGAAAATTCGTACATTACGAATATTTTAAACTGTAAATTATTTTAAGCATCTGGCAAACTGCAAATGCGATTCATCAATGTTCATCATGTCATGTATAATCCTTTTTGATAATCAATATATTTCATTCGCATTATACTTCTTTACAAATAATTGCTAATATATTGCAACTATATCGCTGCATAAGTATATTATTAATTAACAATAAATAGAAGCAATCATATATACTTTTCGTTGTAGGTTTGATTCATTTGAGTCCCTTAATGTCTACAAAATGCAGAAATTATCAAATTTTTCTGAACTGGGAAATATCATATTATTGCAATTACATTGTAACGATGAGTGCACGCATATATATATACGTCAGCGCATATTGCATCGTCAGAGTGCGATCCAGAAACCGATATTGTCTTCCTACGTTCCTAATACTTGAGTGTCTCGTCTGTTCTAACCCATTTCTTTTCATGAATGACTTCGATTCAATTTGACGAGTCACGCTACAAATTCCGTTCCCGCATCTCGGTTCTGTTAAAATCGCGATGTAATCATGAACCAATCCTCTTAACGGATCACAGGTCGACGCAGACTGCCGCAGTGTTGATACTCCTCTAATATCACAGTAACGAGCACAAGCTACCTCCTCGCTATCGGATCGTGTTAATCTCCTTGGTAAAATTTAGTTTCGCAATATTATGCAGCAACATCGGAGCTTCTGTTTAATTTTCTGTCGAGCAATGATAAATTATGCGTTGCATTTGCAATGTTCACACAAGCACATTGTATTTTTCGTAATTATGGAGGATACAATAAATATTCGCATTTTCGCGTAATTACGCAGGAATAAATATTAATAAATATATTAATAAATATATTACTATTTATAATTGTGATAATATCTTATGAATTAATAATGAGTTTGTGTTTGACAAAAATTGAATATTAATGAATCAGGATCAGAGTAATTTAAATGCATATAAATAAGCGCAAAGATAAAAGAATAATAAAATAAATAATTGATAAAATTAAAATATTAGACTATAATAGAACCAATAATAAAACTTTCACAAATTTTCGTAAATTATTGAGTTTATATAATACATCAACAATTAGTATTCTCATAACACATGAAAAATAAATTATATTGCTATCTTGTGCAGGCTATTTCTAAATCAAATTAAAAGCGGGATAACTTATGTCTTCCATGGAAGAAGAAGAGAGTAAGAAAATTACGAAGGAGACTCGAAGAGGAATCTCTGCCTATGTCGAAGTATTCGCGATGTTCGACAGATTAACAAATTATAGTCTCTTGATAACCCGTTACATTAAATTCAATTATTGTAACATGGTATACGAGATAAACACGATAGTTTGGGCGAGCGATAATTCTCAGCTCAAAGCACTTGCAGCATACACGGCGGACATCTATCAAGTAGCGGACCTGGATCAGGACGACGAAACAACCCCTTTGATGTCAATGATTACACCATAGCGTTTCGGTTACCAACTGATTGCGCTACCCCCTTCTCCCCCCTCTCTGACGGGGATGGTGCTGGAAAATCAGCCCCTGAACCCTCGTGCTATCCTGCTACCAAACCGCCCTTGTTTTCCAATAAATACAAAGCATTTCCGTCGACTGTTGCAGCGGAAATGAAGCGGGTACTCGTTTCTCTTCGACAATAAGATAATGCTCTTATCGTCATCTGCATCTTCAGTATCTTCAGCACCTCCGTCGCTTTGGAAATGCAGTCGATGAAATACCGGCGTCTAAAACCTACCCTCGCTTGATGGCGGCCTATTCCATTTCCGGTCGAGTTTCCAGCGGGTCGCGCCACGGCAGCCCTCGTTCAATTTATCGATCCCTGTCTGTCATCATCACGCGGCGAGCGGTGGCTGCTCGCGGTCGCAGAATGTCACCTCTAGCTCCGTATGCCATCCGGCTCCGCACACCAATCGGGAATTCCTATTCCGACCGATATTTCTGGGGCCGCGTTCGTCCATTATCCACTGTCGAACCCATTGTTGATTCGCTTTAAGTGCCTTAGTTCAATCATGCCATTTCGCTGTCATGTTGTCTCGTCTACTAAATCTCCAAAGATTTGATGTGATTATTTGTTGCCAAGGCTTTTGTTCGCTCTTAGATTCCAACTAATGGCAAACGCATAACACTTCTTAATTCATCAAATTAGTCTAAGGAAATAATTTAATTGAGTAAAAAAAAACATATATTAATAATTCTTATTTATCGCGTATTATATTAAACATTTGTCATTTGTTTGATGTCATGAGAGTGGAAAAATGCAGATCGTCATCACAGACGATGTCCGTATACAGCATCAACACGTACCCTCAACATGTGCCACCCTATCACATATCAAGATCGCACGTATCAGCGAAAGTGATCGAATCGATGAAACTTTGCTTTCCCCGTTGTTGCGCGCATTCATCGCAGCGGATCAACGCCGTCACGATATGGTAGTGATGTTGCATGCGCATTCCCGTCGCCAACCCCTCGCGTCAGAGTACGCATTCGCGGTATTCTCGCGGAGATGCACCTCCAACGCGGGATGCTATCCTGGCAAGGTGGCGGGCACCGGCGACGCTTCGTCCGTCGGAAGGAGCCGCTAAAAACCTGGGACCCGCGACATATCTTTTTCGCGGCACGACTTTTGGCCAGCGAACGCCTGGAGACGAGGTCTGCGGCCTTCGTGGCAGCTCGAAGCGAGCCACTTAAGCAGGCGACCATCTCACTACGGCCAGGGCCGTATAGCGCGCGAGGTGGTCGGTGGCGGGAAACGTTCGAATTCCATTGGGTGGAAGAGAGTAACGACTCGCGCGCGGTCAGCGGCGGAGGAAAACGAAATGGTTGGCCAGCAGAGCGAATGGCAAGGGGTAGTCGGGGGACGTGGTTGGGAGCGATTTATGATGTCTTTTTATCGCTATCTCCGTCTTCCTTTTTCCGCCATTCTTTTTCCGCCCGCTTTTGCGTGCACACGCACGCCGTCAATTCCCCCCTCCCACAGGTTATCGATCTCCGCCAATGACGCCTAACGGCGCCAGCGCGCTAGCTCTGGTTCAACCCTCGCCGCTGCGTGTTATATATGTACATACGTATTTCTACGTGCATCAACGTGTGCGATGAATGCAGCTGCGTGGAAACGTCCAATGGGGGTAACGCAAATGGATACCCGTTCGCGTATGCGCATCGCAAACGGGGTGTTTCCCATTTTCCACTCATCTTATTCGCCGCAGTCTAATGCAATATAACACTAAACAGCCATCAATAGCGTTACACCACCATTTCAAACAATTATTCCTTCTATATCTAAAATATCGTAACGAATACTTAACAGCATGAAATGTATATATCCGTAGAATTAATTTTTATATTTAAAAAAGATCTTTCTGTTCATTTATTATTTATACACTTAATGTAGATGATATATCTGTTTATCTATAATTTTAGTGTATAGCGTATTCATAAAAACTACCAGTTAAAGCATACCAGTTAAAACAATCGAAAGATATTTATTTGTTATTGATTTATGTTCAAATATTTAGCTTATATTTACATATGTTGTCTTCAAGCTTGAAAATAATTCAAATTATTATTATTATCATCACTATTATTATTCTTAGTATTATTATATATATATATAAGCAAATATTTTTTAAAAAATTATATAATAAATGTTTTATTGCATATTAACATTCATAAACTAATCATAACGATATTTGCAGCATAAGAAAGTTGATGCTTTAGAAGTACCCTCGTGCGAATCCGCTTCTACTACCCTGTTGCAAAAAGCCTCGAGCCATCCCAAATCGAAGTCAAACCGACCAGTCTGCGAAGATGAGTCCCTGATAGTTAAGTAAAGGGGACATTTAACCGGCTTTTCGACTTTTCGACTTTCTTAACTGCATTCGTACTTTCTCGGCCGCATGAATCGCTGGTCCAGCATTCCCGGCTTCGTTCCTCGACGACGAGACTCATAAATTTGACGAATCAATGACGGAATGTGAGATACCGATGACAGAACGGAAACATCTAGTGATTGACATATTATAAAGTATTCAAAATTCTCGAAAGATTCAGGAAAGAGACGTAAAAGTGATATAATGGCTTTACGGTAACGAGGAAACTAGACAATCAGATCAAGAGACGCATGGTTAGAGATGCAAATATCGTAATGGCCTGACTTCTTGCAATTTATGTGGTCCTGATCAAAAGATACTGAAGATCATCTCGAAATATCACGCAACTAGCTTGCAGATTCCTCATATATACGATATATATATATAAATTGAATTATATTTTTCTATGGTTTTTTAAAAGATAAGTAAATAATTTCCGCTAGATAAATATAATTTCTGTCACATATTCGTGAAATAATAATAAATCATATCTAAATAAATAAATAAGAAAAGGAATCCAGACGTGATTGCATATTAACTAATTAATTAAACTACAAAATTTGTTAAAAATATTATATCATATATATCTAGGAAATACAGGATGTCTGCACAAACATTTATTATGCAACTGTGGTTTTATTAATTTTTGCTGATTTCTTAATGCTTATTTATGCTTATAATGCTGCTTATTTTAAACAGTTTGCGGAACTGTTGGAAAACTTAATGTGTGTAAGGTTTTGATATTAGTCATCTGTGACAATGTTCCAAATGAATTCGTTAAATTACCAGCGTATTGCTAACAGTACTGCTAACATTCTGTCTACTAGGAGAGTAACAATGGGAGAAAGAAAAAGAAGTAGCTGTAAATTTCAAGCGATAAACTGGTCCAAGTACGAGATGAAATCACGACATGTTGCTGTTGATTATGCGAGCCTGTTCGGTAGATGCTAAAGATCATCTCGAGGAACAGTTCAGCGTGACAACATCTCAATCATCTCTCTTCCTACGTGTCATTCAATGTTACATATGCTATTTGACAATGAAATATTTGCAGCATTAGAAGAAAGCATGAGAAGAACAAGACTCGAAAATATCATTTTCGACATTCGCCGAGAAAAGATCACTTAAAGATCGTTGCGGATCTAATATTATCATTCCATAATTAGTAAATGTTTAATATTTATAGGCGTCATTGAATTTAATATTAATAAATCACGTTCCTATGAAACTCATCTTGATTTTAAAGATTATTAAATGATTACCTGATTCATTATGCATAATCTCTGTTAAATAGAATCTCTACACGAATGTAATAATTATAGACATGTGTTAGCAAATAATGTTAACAGACATTTATTCGACCGCAAGTTAATAGAAGAAAGCGTCTCTACAAGTATTATAAATGCATACGGCTAGCAACGCGCCACGGAATTTACATTATTCGTGAAGATCTTATAACTCTTCGTCATGCTACCAGCCGGATCGGCTTGAAGCACGACAGTGAGTGGTGAACAAATGGTAAACGGACAGCGGCAACATGGTACTAACTGAGAATAGTCCTTTGTAATATCATTCATCTTTCGTATAGAAGTATATTCAGTTTGTCTCCATTCGCTTTCTCGATATCGATCCGTTGCATTCCTATCCAGCCTGAGATTTAAGAATTCATACTAGCCTGGTATCCAAGGAACGATACAGTGAGTGGCGAACCGATGTTTGAGAGAGTAAGACAAAAAGTGCGTCCTTAAAATTGTATTTGAATAACAAATATGGAATGACACAGAATTATGTATATTATTGTTTATAGTGTATCTTTATCTATTTTGTATCTATGAATATAGTCTATAGCAGAATATAAAATATATTGTATCTACTAAGCATGTGGATTTATATTTTTATTATGAATGGTTATAACATAATAGAATGATCATTGATGAAATGCATTATCTGTTACTTCCTATTAAAAAATTATATTGAGGCAATAAAGGAGAGGCATAGAGTTGGCAAAAACATTTATGATCCGTTCTTATAAAATCATTACATATTTTCGCAAGCATCATTTTTAATATTTATCATTTTTAATATTCATAAATTTACTCATTACGATATACATTTTTGCATGTCGTATGTTTATTATTCCTATGTAACTTAAGAGAAATATATTACAACATAAAACGATACATTCGATTCGGGAAGTATTCTTTATTTAATTGGCAAATACATAATATAATGTATAATGTATTCAAAATCCATTATTTATTACGAAATTATAACTAACTTTTATCCTTTTTATTACCATTATAAATAACATATTAAATTTAATTTATTTAAATTTAAATCGTTTGTTCTGTTCCGTCAATTGACAAATGACAAGATATCTCATTACGAAACATTATTTAATCTCACCGTTCTCATATTGCTATAAAATTCTTGCTATAGAATAACAAATATTATATTGTCTTCATCTTTGAAATTATATTTTTTACTAACAATATAAGTACGACATGCGCATTCGTTGTAATAACATTCTAATAATACAGTTTCTTTTCTTCGATGATACATCTTTGACCGTCAGACAGATACATAAGTATCAAAAAGAAATTTATAAATATTCAGTAGAACGAGGGAGAGGATAAATTACAGTAATTTTTGCAACACGCGGGAAAATAACAGAGAAAATTACCAAGCTGAAAATTGTAAGGTTACATCGGAGTAAAACTTCCCTACTGTGCGCTCCTACTTCCCTAGTAATATATTTAATATTACTTGATGTTTACGTTAAATTATTAAATTAAACAATAAGCTGACCCAGTTGCAGGGCGCATTAATGACAAAATGCGCGAACGCGAGTGTGTGCGCGCGCGAGCGTACATGATCCTGAATTATGTTCGATCCGTTTTCTACGTTCGCTTACAAAATTGATCTTGCAACGGGAGGGGTGGCATATATTTGCGGCGTGCAGTCTTTCCGCTTGTAAGTGTCAGTAAAAAAACGTGTCTGCAAGAAAGGAAGAAGAGAAAAGGCACGCTAAAGGTCAATATGAATGTATGCAATCGGCATAAGGCACCGGTGAAAGTTCGATAGCGACGATCAAAGCATTGCATTTCGGGACGATCGCGCTTCGGATTCGATATGCTTTCCTGGTACGCGAGCACCACTTAGCACACCCTCTGGATTCCCATGAGACCTATATACGTAACGCAAAAGCGAATAAATCCGTGTCAACAAGATCAGTTCGAATCATGTTGCATCGCATGCTATGTATGTACACGTATATGTATGCAGAATTATGGAACTTGAGAGGATTTAAAAACTCTTTTAGAACTTCTCTATACACAAAACTATGTTACCATTTATATGACATCCCGTTATAATTTGCATTTGTCACAAATCGCTCATATATGTAATCTGTATTTGTAAATATTAAATATAAAGTAATAATAGAACAAATACAATACACCTGGCAAAAGTCTGATACTCTGCATTAACTTGAAATTCAATGTATAATATATTTAGTTCTTGTGTCTGGCATACGATTTTTGCAACATTTAACCATAATGAAGTACAGATATAATTTGTTCATACAGGCAAGCATGATTTTTATTTACAAAACATAACTACAAAAATTACATTGGTATTTTAATTTATTATAGCAGTAATTAGCTATTTAACAAGTTTAAGTTCTTGAATAAATTCTGGATTCGGAATTTGAGATAAACTAGACTTATATTTATACTATACAAATTTTAATGATATAATAAAATATAATAACATGTTTATCACCATTCTGTTTCAACTGGGGGCGTAGCTCAGATGGTAGAGCGCTCGCTTAGCATGCGAGAGGTACCGGGATCGATACCCGGCGCCTCCATTATTTATCATGTGCGATACTTTTATTTTTGAATAAGATTTGAAACATAATTTATTAAAACTTTTGTGTACGCAACTATTATATTTAATTTAAGATTTTATTTTGAATATCATCTCCTTTATTAGAATTACAACTTAGAATTATTAATTATCAATTAATGAAAATTATCAATTAATTAAAAATCGATATACATTTTAGAATTATCGTGCATGTATTTTTAATATCTTATTTAATGTCTTGAAGTCATTATCTTTTAATAATGACTTTTATCAAAAGAATAAGAAAGCAAATTTTTTTGACACAGGATTAGCGAGAGCAAACGTCAATAGATTATCGGAGCCGATTCACAATTACAATGGTGCTGAAAGATCATACTGTCCTGTAAATGCTTATATCGAAAGTCAACCAGTAAATCGATTTGATAGTTCTCTACGATTGAGACAACTGAGATCCGAGATGGTTCGCGTAGCAGCAGTTCAAGGACCGGCCCTTGATGGCTATATCGTTACATCAGACGATGAGCATCAAGTAAGTTTTACCATCTTGATGTTAATTTAATTATTTGATTTTATATATATTTTTGTATATATCCTAGTAATTATCTGTATGAATCATCCGTATTTCTCTTAATATTACTTTTAAATATCCTAGAAAAGTATAAAGTATGTGATGATCTGAATATTAGGATCATGTATAAAAAAAATGTATGTTCTCTTCACTTATCTTAAAAGTTCTTCAATGCTTTTGGGACAGATCGCAATTATAATAATTGTCAAATTTATTTATTAGGAGATTCTTAATTATAATTAAATATAAGTTAAACTATTATTATTTTTGTTACAAACTAAATATTGCATTATATGTAATTAATCAATATATCAATATTATTTTTACAAATATATATATATACTAATTACTTGATCACAATGTGCCTGTATTGGCTTTAAAATCAATATGTTTCAAAATCTCTCTCTCACATAAAACCTCTTTCTTTTCATTGTGCTTTAATTTTCAGACAGTGAGCTTCGTTTCTCACGGCCGTGATGGCCCTTCGGAGGTATATTTGCGTGGTGTTTTAAATAATTATTTGAAAACTTCCTTAGCGCAATAACATTCTGCGTAATTACGGCTTTAGTTGATGATTTAAAAACAACTTCTATCGTTGTTGAAAAGCTCCAATTTTGATTGCATTAATTTAATCTCTTTAAATCCACGTCTTTTTTTATAACAATGTGAATATTTCAACAAATTTCAAAATTTGATATAATTGAGAAAAATATTGTGGAATGTGACAAGAGAGGAAAAATATTTTTTTTAATGTTATTAAAAAGATTAAATGTTCAAAAGTATGTACGTATAAATATTTAAAATATTTTTCTTATTAATCGTTCTTATTCATTAAAATTGAAAGACATGGATTTATATTAAAACATTATGTTTTTTGCTACATATCACACTTATTACGATTAGAACTTTTGTTGCAATTATTTTGATTGTATGGAATATTGATAATTGTATCTCCATATATTATTTGATTAATAAAAACAAAAATTATTTTTATATAGAGTGAAACCGTGGATCCACATGATATGAGAAAAGAATTTCTTACTGGATTTCACGGAAGTGCTGGAGAAGCTATTGTTACTGTAGACAAAGCAGTATTTTGGACTGACGGTCGATATCACGTTCAAGCGGATGATCAGTTGGATTGCAATTGGATTCTAATGAAGCAAGGTGAATATGATGTAAGTATAATTATGAATGCTTTTATCTTAGTAAATATGTTTATGAATATTTTTTATTATATTGATATTTATAAAAAGTCTGCCCTTATTCATCTCAATATTTATAAGTTTGCGCAAGATTTTTTATAAACTCATTGCCTTAATATCGTACAATTGTAACACAAAACATAATAATAATAACAAAACATTTATTTGAATTAATTAATTACAGTTTATTAAAATATTTTGATAAGACATACATAAGTTTTATATAATAATTTCTTATATTATTAAAAATTAATTAAATTTTTTACTTTTTTTTTGTGAATTTATGTGAATGCTCTGTCTTAAAGTTAAGCATTTTTAACATTTTACATCAGCCTTTTTCTCGTATCTAATTGCTATACAGTCCGCCAGATGGCTATGAGAACTTTGTTTTCGCGTAGCCAAGATTCATTTTCTGCATTATATCTAAGATGTAGAGAGGTGGTGAAATTAAGATCATACTTCGCAGGATTAGTTCTGTAGTATGTAATCTTCCTACTTATCCCTAACAAGGGAGTTGTTGTAACCACGATGACGAAGGGAAGTCCTCTTCCTTGAGCGTGAGAACGACTGAGCTCTTGACTTTGTTTTGAGATCTCTGTCATCGATGATCGTTCACTCCTTGTACTCAGTGCAAGGGGGAGGGGAAGCGGACTGTCTGAGTGGTGTTTTTAACAACATCTTTTATTCAATCAAAAAATAATTTTTTTATTGCAGCTTTATTTTTTCCCACTCTTGTGGAATAAAACATATCATCATGGTACCGAAAAGTTATTTCCCCTTTATTTCCTTATATAATAAATTCACGTGTTTCGTAGCAAGCGAGAATTTGTTATTAAGTTAAGATAGAGAAGTTTTTATTATCTCTCTATTATCTATCACGCTGGTTTGCTGGTCATAATATGGGCAAACATGGCGGCGGTTTTATGTTTTGTGCGGCCTTTCTTGCTTTTTATAAATCTCTTTTTCATAATATTCAAAATATTGCAGAAATCATTAATACGAAAGAAAAAGTTTATAGGTTTTATACGATGCATTACATATAAAACAAAATTTTTATTTTAGTAAATTATTGTTGTAAGACATGTTGCCTCCCTACCAATGCACTTATGCAAATTAGCATGTTTACATTTATTTTTGAATAAAATATTTTATTTTAGTATTGTTAATATAGTAGTAGTAACATTGCAATGTTCTATTAACACATGCTTTTATAATTTTTTATAATCACAAATTTTGTAATTGCGATATATATTATAATATATTTGGTTAAAACATAAATGCGGCGGCTTATTAGATATTACAATCGTAGATGTTAATATTTTTATGATACAATTTCTTGTTTTTTTACTGTATATTAAATTTTGTGTTATTTTGATAATACATTTTTTTCTTTTCTTCTCCTTCTATGTCTAACTTCTTTCGTAGTTGAAGAAAAATTAAAAAAAAAATCCAAATCTATAATAATCAAATGTGATGTATCAAATATATGTTTATATAATTTATATACACGAGATGTCCTTCGCTTTATTCTACCCTTTATATAATTATTTTCTGTATATATCGAAAATATATAGAATATACAAAATATATAATGTATAAATGTATATAATACATATATGTATGTATAATAATTGTGCTATATATGAAGTTGATATAAATGAATTTTACAATGAAAATATCTAGATTAAAATGTATGATAATTCTTAATGACTTTATCAATGATATAGGTTCCAACGATGACAGAATGGTTAATACATGAGTTCCAAAATCGGTCGGAAGTACGTATCGGTGCTAATTCGAAATTAATATCTGCATTTATATGGGAGAGATGGGAAGATGCATTGGGTAATCATAATCTTCTCAATAAATAGCTATTAAATATTTTTTAATATGTAAATAATTGTTTAATTAAATACATATATACATTGCATATATGTGTATATATATATATATGTAATATAATATATTATATATTCTATGTATCTATTTTATTATCACCAAAGTCTTAATAAAAAAAATATATATGTATATATATATATATATATAAATATATATATTTGTTATATGTACAAAATATTTTGAACTTATAAAATCTATAATTTTGTGTTTTTTATTTCGTCTTTTAAAACAAATTATTCTAATATCAATTGACGATGAAATGTCCAAGTCAAATCAATCTCTTTTCACTAATGATCCTATTCATGTTCAGCGAATTCATCCATAAGATTGGTCGCAGTCCATAACGACCTGGTGGACTTGATCTGGCAGGTGGGCCGACCTGAATACAATCCGCATGCAGCGTATCCGCTAACAGACGAATACTCTGGTAAACCATGGCAGGAGAAGATCCAAAATATTCGCATGGAAATGGAATTCTCATCAGCCGATGCGCTCGTCATCACCGCTCTGGACGATATAGCATGGCTCTTCAACATCCGCGGCTATGATCTACCATATACACCCGTATTAAGAGCTTACGCGATCATTACTCACGGATCATTACATCTCTATGCACCGCGGCACAAAATCCTACGATCCGTCGATATACATCTAAAAACAGATTCTTGTTTTCATGCAAATTGCGTCAAGTAAGTGATTAATAATTCACCTTGATGACATGAGAATTTCGAAAAACGAGATAATGAATGAATAATAATCAGATTGACAAATCAAAATAATAATTAAGATTTTTTATTTCGAATAAAATTTTCATGTTAACAATACATGAACAATACAATGATGATTTATAAAAATGTGCGAATGTAAAGTGTCGAAAACACAATGATGATCATAAGATAACGCTTATGATAAATTCTTATTTATCTTATGATAAATCTATTATTATGATTTCAGATGGCATAATTATACGTCTATCTGGTACGATTTAAAAACGATGTCTCAAGTTTGGAACACAGTATGGCTTCCATCTTCTTGCGGCTATACAATGAGTGCATCCAAAAAAATATATGATTGCGTATGTATTATAAAGCAAATTGATATTTAAAAAATAAATATAAATTAGATATGATAAAGATATAATGAATTAAATATGATGAATGTGTATATTTAATATGCACGAAATCTTATTTGTAGATTCCAGCGGAAAAGATATTAGCGAAACCTTCGCCTGTAATCAATTTACGAGCGGAGAAGAATAAAGTCGAGATAGAAGGCATGAGAAGATCTCATGTAAGAGATGCAGTGGCAATGTGCGATTTCCTGGCTTATATGGAAGAACAATATGAACTAGACTCTGAGGGATGGGATGAAATGCAAGTGGCGAGAGTAGTGAATGAATTTCGATACGAGCAAGATAACAACAGGGGTATCGCTTTCGCAACAATCGTGGGATATGGTCCGCATAGCGCTATGCCGCACTACGAGCCGATTAATTTAACTAACGTTAAAATCGAGACCACGTCTACGCTAGTAGTGGATTCCGGAGGACAATACTTGGGTACAATATCCTGGATTTCATTTATTCCGCGGTTTTATTACACTTTGTTAAAAAAATTAATAAACCAGATTGATTTTTTGCTTTCGAAACTTGCTGTTAAGAAAGTTAATTTAAAATTCTCTTTATGTTTCCAAAGATCGGAAAATTTTGAATCTCTTTTTGCTCCTTCAGTTTTATACCATCCAAATAACTTTTATAAGAAGTATAAAAGGAAATTATTTGGCAGATGGTACCACCGATGTAACCAGAACTCTTCACTTCGGGACACCAACTGATGAACAGAGAAAGGCTTATACAAGAGTGCTGATCGGTTCAATTGAACTTTCATCTTTGATCTTCCCCAGTGACTTGACGGTGGATCAATTAGACACTATTGCACGGAGACCATTATGGAGCACCGGTTACGATTACATGCACGGAACGGGTCACGGAATCGGTCATTTCTCCTCCGTTCATGAATGTTTGTAATCAGTTTGTCTCTATAAAATAGTTGCTTCACGAGAATATAAAATCGATGAGTTATTCTAGTAAAAAAATACGCGTTGCAGCACCTATCTATGTGGCATATGGATATAAAAATTCACTAGCAGGATGTTCCGCTAAATTGAAGCCAGGATTTTTTCTATCCAATGAGCCGGGATACTATAAAGAAGGCGATTTTGGGATCCGCTTAGAGAACATACTCGAAGTACTACCGACTGACAAATCGGCATGTACTTAAAATATACATACTTCTATAATCGTATAATGATTGCAACATACGTTTCATATATGTAATCGTATATTTACCAAATATTAATTATTATAATTATTATTTCAGATTCGAGGACAAAAGTTTTTAAGATTCAGAGATATCACTCTGGTTCCTTATGAACCAAAACTTATCGACATTAATATGTTAACACCATTGCATGTAAGTTTTACATGCGTTTTATTAGAATTGCTAAAAATTATCATAATAAAGATTATAAAAGAACGGATAACTCATATCATATCTACATTGTACAGCGACATTGGCTTAGCAATTATAATAAACGTATAAGAGAAGAAGTCGGCGCAGAATTGAAAAAGAGATTAAAGATGAAGGCATTTTATTGGATGATGATGAAAACTGCGACCATTCCAGAAACAAGTTCAAATAGCCAGGACTTTTTTCCTGATTATTCATATTCACTGCCATCAGGCAATTCATCCGCCACTAGGCAATTCCACGTTTTGGTTGTGATCGTTATCGTTTTTCACATCGTTTTTCACCGTTTTTAACGAGTAAATAATATTCAAATGTATTTCGTATTTTTATGCAATTTATTTGTTAATATCAAAATGATGTACCTATTTTTGTTATAGATTTTATGAAAGTATGCAACTAATTTGGGAATCACATCGCGATTACGTTATATGCAGAAGGACTGTATTAACATACATCGCATAATCTTTTTACTGTAATTATATATAATTTCCAAATGTCAATATAGGATATTGTAATATAGCTACATTTAAACAAGAAATGTATAGTAATGATCTTTAATAAATTATTTTTCTACATACGTATTCTACGTACATTATTTGTTTCTATCAATTTTAAGTGTGTCATTGATCATTTTTTCAATGTCGGCATCAGCCTCTGGCTCTCCGATTTCATATTTTACTGGTGTCGTAACAAATAAATTAAAATGTTTCAATATATCACCTAAAAAAAATATATAATATACTTATATGTTTATAAAGGCATATGCATCAATATGTGTCATGAACATACATAACATATATAATAATAAAACTTAATAATCATTAAGCGCTAATTTTATTAGAAAAATAAAAATAGAAAGATATACAGATATTATATTGCTAGAAAATTACGCACCTACTATTTTCTTATCCATTTTATATTCAACAGCTATACTTTCAATATTATGTGTTACTGGATCTTGTTCATGTTGCTTAAGAAATGTAATTGCTTGCGTTAATGAACATTTTCCTACAGGAATCACTATAGGCTCATAATAATTGGATGCGATAATATTTTCAGTTCTAAACCTATTCTGAGGCAAAGATTTTGACTCCTCCACTTTTTTTATCCCCTAAATAATGATTTATATTAAAGAATTATTAATTATTTTTTTTATTTAAATCATATATAATAAATGTTTACTTTTATAAATAAAAATAATTTCTATGCTTTTTAATAAGTGGTATATGATGTGACATAGCATATAAAATGCATGATGTAGTATATAAAATAAAAATATATAAAACAATAATCAAAAAAATCTTTTCATAAAAAATAAGCAGAGAAATTAGTTTGATTTGATAATATTACATAATGCATAACTTAAACCAATTTATAGAAATGTACGTATACATTTTATTATATCTTATTCTTAAAAATTTTAATAAAATGTAACACATACTTGTGAGTCTGTTGATGTTATAAAAACATCTTTTAATCTTTGATCCAATTGTACATCTTTTCGATAATGGTCTTCCAAGAAATTTGGATTCACTAAAAAATAAATAAGGATTATATAATCAGATAAGAACAATGTATATAATTTGTATATTAATTTGTATTTTAAGTTATAAGATTTTTAATTATGAATAAGTTGGAAATCAATATTACATTGATTTAGTCTTACCTTCATCCGCTAATTTCTTTTGTTTTTCTACATATTTATATTGTGGTGCAGGAATTGGTTTTTTTAAAGAAATGATTTTTGCCGCTCGATTCTCAACATTGAACGTGCGAAGAGGTCGTAATAATATCGAGTATGCTTTTCCCATTTTTGTAATAACTTATTAAAATAAATTCGATAACCTATAATAAATTTATATAAAAATTAATATTCTATATAAAATTGTCTTTAATTTTATACTTATTCTTTAATATACTTACAACATTCTCGTAAAACTTACACTATTTATTCGTTTAGTCAATAAACATGTTTAAACAAACTTCTTCGAAAAATATATAACAAATTACATATTTTCTTAAATGCATAGAGAAAGAGAAAAAAAGAGAGGTTAGAAATCACATCGGCACATATAAACATGAGAATATTCGTGATGGTTGTGTGTGTGGGGGGGGGGGGCGTGTGTGGGAGGGAGGGAGTACGTATAATATACTATTTTCAGTTGCACGAGTACGTTTTGTTACGCATGCGTCAGTTTGTCCTAATTTCGAACGTAGCTGTTCTATATATATCGTACAATCTGACGTATGTATTTACCTCTAATAATGAAAAACAAATTCATAATTACACACCTCTAATTTTTTTGAAATTTTTGTGATATGACATTAAATCTTATTACACTTGACGATAACCATTATAGGTTATATTAGGCCATTTTTGTCTATACTTGGCACAGTATGCCGTACATGGCCAAAACTAACATTGTAAAAAATTCTCTTTTATTTACATAATAATATTTAAATAAGAAAAGTAAATTCACAATAATATTTTTTTTATTTATTTGTTTCATTTTATCAGTCCAATAGATTTTATATCTATTATTTTATATCTATCATTAGTTCATGAAAACGGAATCAAGAGACGCAAGAAGGATAAGTTTAGAACGGCATTTAATGGTGAATCGGTGTAACATATTATTGGTGTGAGTAATCGCGCGCAGTATAGTAGTTGCGAGTGTACGCGTCGGGAGGTAACTGTACCGTATGTGCCGATGATTTGAAAAATCTTCTGAGTTGCAATTGTTTTGTGCAAAATATGCCGTGTCTTTTCGCAGCCTAATAAGGAAACAGCATTTCTGTAGCTTTTTTTCCGCATCGTAACGGAACTGGTACGAGAAGTTCAACATTAGCTTGTAACCGCCAAAACCATAGACAGAAACGCCATCTTGTGCGTTGATGTTGACATCTTCACAAATTGGACAACATTCATTGTTGATCTTTATAATAGATATTTTGGTTATCAAACTATATTAATTGACACAACTTTGCGAAGCTTATAAATAATTTGATGTTTATAAATTATTTGATGTTTACTTAATATTAGACATGATTATATTGTTAAAGAGGATTATCTATTTTATTGGTGTGCTTATTGGGCAATTTATGCATAAAAGTATTTACTAAATATCTTTACTTTTCAATTGTAACTCTTTCTTTTTCTCTTTCTTTTTCTTTCATTATTTTCTACATCAAAAGTTTCATATTATCAATTTATTAATATAATAAATAATAATTTTATAGATAATTATTAGAACAATACAAGAAACATGTTTTACGCACATTTTGTGTTGGCCAAAAAGGGGCCTCTGGCCCGTATATGGCTCGCTGCTCATTGGGACAAAAAATTAACAAAGGCACACGTATTTGAAACTAATATAGAAAAATCAGTAGATGGTATATTGCAGCCAAAGGTAAACATTGTTTTTATTACCTATAAAATTAAAAAAGTAATTCGATGAATAATAAATTATAACTTCTTTAAAAATTTGCAACAGGTTAAAATGGCTCTAAGGACATCCGGGCATTTATTATTGGGAGTTGTACGAATTTACTCTAGAAAAGCAAAATATTTATTGGCTGATTGCAATGAAGCTTTTGTAAAAATTAAAATGGCCTTTAGGCCTGGTATGGTAGATCTACCAGAAGAACATAGAGAAGCAGCTGTAACAGCTATCACTTTACCAGAAGTGTTTCATGATTTTGATACTGCTATGCCAGAACTCAAGTAAGATAATCTCATAAAATTTATATATCAAGAATTTATCATGCTTCAAGAGATCGCTGCTTAAATTATTTCATCTTTTTCTTTCAGAGATGTAGATATCGAAGCTCAATTCAGTTTGAATCAATCTAGAGCAGAAGAAATAACGATGAGAGAAGATTATGGTAGTTTATCTTTAGTTACGCATGATCAAGGTTTTGGTGACATGAGTTTTGATGCAGAACCTCCAGAATTACTACGACATGGCAGTGGTATAGAGCCTTCATTAGACCAGGTACTCCATTATATTTCTACTAATACATATCTTTATATATAATTGATAATATAATAATTGATTTAATTTTTTTAAGTACTGCTTAGATAGCAATTGTATTAATTTTGTTTTAGAGTCACATGTTGTTTAGTGACGGTCCAGGAATAGAAACAGGATTGGAACAGAAAGAAAAAGAGCCAGTCGCTGGAACATCCACAACAGCGCAACCTATGGACATAGATACTCCCATAAGAGATGATGGCTTTGGTGGTCATCTTGGCCAAGACATCATATGTACGAAAAAAATTATGTTTGTAATTGAACTGGGAAATAATTTGTGACGATTTTTGCAATTATAATGACGATATTTTTAGCGGGAGGTCTCTTCGAAGGTGGCTTATTTGATGAAGCTCCAATGGGTGAAGTACCTGTACCCGAAGTGAGCTCTATAGCTGAACAACAGGAAGCAGGAACAACTACTGGAACAGCTGCTTCTGTGCATGATGAATCTGATGAAGACATGGGGGATCATTTCGGTGGTCCAGCATCGCCAATGGGAGGCATGAGGTTCATTAGCTTCTTTTTATATTTGTTGTATCTTTTTGTATATTTTTGTATATATTTGAATATATGAAATTAGTGTAATATCATATGTACAAACTATACATTAAATATGTTGCACGCAGCTCTGACGGTTCTAGACCCGCTACTCCAGCTGCAACTGGAGAAGAAATTGAAGGCAGAATAAGTGTTGCTAGTCGACGTTTCACACCAGCTCCGCCAGTTTTGCCAGAAGAACATGCTATCGATAATGTAGAAGAACCGCCACCTTTACAGGATCAAACCACATTATTACATGATGAAGAAGAAAGCTTTGCATTAGCTCCGATCGATGCTTCTGCTTTGAAAGGTAAAGCTTTCTTTTTTTAGTTTACAACAACATCTATTCTTATTCTTTAAATAATATAATTAATAAGAAAGTATCTGCTTCTAGGCTTCACAAAAGCTAAGCGTAAACGTAAGCTTATTGTGGACGAAGTAAAAAATATTTCCGGCGAGGAAATGAAGGCACAATTGTCGGATACAAGCGATATTATCACAACATTGGATTTAGCACCACCTACGAAAAGGTTGATGCATTGGAAAGAAACTGGCGGTGTGGAGAAGCTCTTTGCTTTACCAGGAAGACCAATTCCAGCTCGTGTTCTATTCAAAGTAATATAATCTTACATAATGTAATTGCTTGAATAATTAATTAAATTACCGTAATTATCAATGAAAAAAATATATAATATTATCTTAATATTATCAAAACAGAATTATCAGAGACACTTGACCAGCAAGTCTTATGATCATGAAGACTTTGGACGGCTTGGAGTTGAGGAAGACGGTTTGCCATTGGAACAAATGAGAGATGCTCCAGAAGCGTCGGAGACATCTTACGAACAAAGTATTCTTAATAAACGTACAGGACGAAAACGTAAAGCACCGCAGGATGATGAGGTAAGATGTAAAAAAATAATAAAGAAAACATACATTCTTACGGAAACCAGAGAAACTTCATGAAATTTTTTTTTTTTTTATATTATGATATAATTAATTTCAATGTAAATGTTTGTAGATAAAACAACCACCTCAACCACCTCAACCGACTCCAATTGACGTTAGTCAGCCATCAATGAACGT
This sequence comes from Eciton burchellii, assembly GCA_020341155.1. NCBI lineage: Eukaryota > Metazoa > Arthropoda > Insecta > Hymenoptera > Formicidae > Eciton > Eciton burchellii. Next base: position 406,765 of record JAHMML010000088.1, read on the forward strand.
TGATGCGGTAGAAATTCCGAGCATGATCACGCAGCATAGTCTAGCTTCGGAATCGACTGTCGCACCTGAAGTACCCTTATCGGCAGAACCATCAGTTTCTGATATAAGCAATATTGTGCCTTCTGCGGAAACATCAGAAGTACAGACTACAGAAACACCGTTGCTTGGCTCGGAAATGCCACGGATCCCACCAGTTGAACCCAATTCAATTCTCGGCACACATGAAGAACCGCAAGTATCAATGCCGATACAAGAAGAAGCCGCTGCTACCACAGTGCATACGCCCGATATGCCGCAGATGGAGAACATGGGTTACGATCAAGTGAGTTGAAATATTATATCATGATTAATATATTTGGAAAATTTATTACGCAATCAATAATTTCATTTCTCAGTATATATTATAATCTCTGTATTTTCTTTTTATACAATTTATATGAATTTTTCTTAATATTTTCAACAGGCACAACCGCAAGTCTCGTACATCGGTTATGATGAACATCATCCCCCTGCGCATACACCCGGTGCGATTTCTGAAAGAGGACCTGCTACGCCATGGAACCATGAAGATTATGAGTTTCCACCATCTGTGGGACCTGTAATTTATATTTCTTATTATATATTATTATTTTTATTATATTTTATAAAATTATTTAGACACATATTTATATACGAATTTTTTAAAGACAAATACTTGTAAGAAAAGTATATTAATTATATGTATAATATATTTTTTTAGCAAGAGGAACAACAAGTGGATGAAACTTATGAACAATTTGAGGAACGCGTTCTTAACAAACGAGCAGCACACATGTATCATGTTATTAAGAATAAACTAGATACCAAAGATAGATTAACACTATCAGAAATGGCATTTAAAAATAATCGCAAGCAAGTTAGTGTCTTAAAAAGCAGTCTTTAATATACATATTTTATAATATACATTAATGAAATATAATTTTGTTATTTCTTTTTAGGTTGCGCAAAAATTTTACACTCTCTTAGTCTTAAAAAAGTTCCAAGTATTAGAGCTCAACCAAGAATATTCATATGCAGAAATTTTAGTGACAAAAGGACCAAAATTCGAAAATCCTGCGTTATAAAGGTATTTACTCTTAGTTATAAAACTTTGAATATCAGTGACAAAGAAAATATATTGAAATATGAAAAAATATCAAAACAGCATTTACTTTCTTTTATAAATAAATCTTTAGATTAATATTGATTATATATCGATCATATTATTGATTATCTATTGATTTAAATAAAACATAAAATAATGTTTAAGAAATAAGGAAATATTTTTTTTCCCTGCTTGGAAAGAGATGCATTGAATATTTATCGTTTAAGATCATTTATAATTATGTTATATTGTTTTTTTTTCTATTAAATTCTGTTTTATATTATATTGTATATATATAATAAATAATAATAATATATAATATTGTAAATTAAATTTTTATTTCGATAATTTGTTAATTTTTAAAAATTTTGATTCCTCCAGAAGTTGGTCATGTCTGCATCATCACCAATCCGAACAGGGTTTGTAAATAAAATTAGTAAATAGTTGGAGAATATTTTGCAACATATTTACTATCATTAGTGAGTTCTTAAGTGTATATGCAAGAAGGTCCAAAACAAGCTATGTTATTAATGTAACTTACTAAATTTTGATATAATTATTAATTTTCATTGAAAAATATTTAATGACAGAATATTATAATGCAGTTAAGACATTTTTAGTTTACTAATTTTTAGATTTAAGAATGAATTCGTTAATTTACTTATGCAATATTATGCATATTTATTTATAATATAAACAGTTATTAATGGAAAAATTAATTTATCTATTTGTGAATAATAATTTTATGTATTATTTTTCTATTATCAGAGACAATATGTTTTCTGTTTATATTTATGCGAAATTTATTTGAATATATAAAAAAAAATATGCATTGAATTTCATTTTTATATACAAAATAGAATTCATAAGGACTTCTTATATCTCATTTGTATAATATATATTAATATATATATATATATATATATATATATATATATAATTCGTATGATATTAATTAAAAATTATTTTATAAGATATTTCATTCTTTAATGAACAATAAATAATTCAACATGAATAAAACATATATATTACTGATCTATCTTGCAAAAGATAGATTGCAAAATAGATCAGTAACAATTTAATAATAGTGCTCTTTTCAAAAAGAAAAATAATGCTATAATGTCAGAGAAAATTAATGATTTATTGTAATACATTTATTTTATGAGATATAAGAATGTTACAAAAAACGAATAATATATATTTTACGAAATTAACCGCTCGTCACTAAAATTTTGCGATAAAATATATTTGTAAATAGGTATGATTATCGAGATAAAACAACTCGTTAAAATATCTTAAAAAGTAATTTAGTATCGTATCCAAATTTAAACATGTGCTGCTATGGTGCAGCAAACAAATTGTAAATAACAGTATTGTTTAATGAATTATGTCTATTTACAAAATAAGTATCATTTATATGTAAAATCTTTTATAAACGATATTAAATCAAGTGTGAACATACATATCGTACAATACTTAAAACTGTTATTCCATTATTTTCCATTAATGAACTGTTATACGCTATATATACAATATTTACATATGATAATTTATTAAGTTACTAGAATATTTCTTTGTAATTTGTATTTTTTATATATACGATATTAAAAATGTTTGACATTTTACTTTAATATCGCACATATGGCACAATATTCATTTTATTATACATAAGATTTGTGTAAAACTTTTATGTGAGAAGAATATGTATATCACATGTTTTTTTTTCTTTAATATCAAGATCAGATATGTATACATAATGCATGTAGTTTGAAGTGTGTCATTTCATTGTTAAGCAACTTATATTGTAAACATGAAATTTTTAGATGATACCATCATATGAATATATTAACATACATCAAATACATTGTCAATATATTATAAATATGATAGTTGTTAATTATAAAATTCTTTAGAAATCTATTTCCTTGAAGCATAAAAATTAGATTTAACAATTTATATAATGTTTAAAATATAATAAAAATCTCCATAAAATCACAAAATTAAAAGATCTTTCTTATATATTTATGTTTTCTTAATATATAATTAAATAATCACATAATGGAATGTGAACTGATAGGGCCATTAAATGTCCCATACGTATAGTTAAAGCCTAGTATGACCAATTTTAGCTCAATTTGTCTTTTTATGGCCAGTTTCGCACAACTTTGATAAGATACGTCAGGTTTTGCTATACGTGGCGCGATATGCTAACATAGTACAAAAACCTCTTAAAATGGCCTAAAGGAGCTTAATATGATCAATAATGTCCAAGTATGATCATTGATGGCTTGGTTTGCCACAGTATTGCCAGCTCTGAACAACTTTGTGTGTCAGGTTTGAAATAGAGTGCCACACTTTGATGAAGGTGTGCAAACATGCGATAATCGCAATATCGCAGTGCGAGGCATTTAGGGAACGCTGTGCCAACAATGTAGGAATGTGGTAGAATGCTCGCCTGCCACGCGGGCGGCCCGGGTGCGATTTCCGGCCGATGCAATCTCAATTTTTTGTATTTTAACTTTTTCTTTTACTCTCAAAATTGTGTAAAACAATTTTTAACATAATTATATATTCATAATAATTAAAAAATATTGTTCATGATAGCAAAAGTAATTACTAACTTGCATCATGCATCGGCCGGGAATCGAACCCGGGCCGCCCGCGTGGCAGGCGAGCATTCTACCACTGAACCACCGATGCTCGCGTTATTGCTTGAATAAATACGAATCTCATGGAAGAGTGAATAGATTACAAATTAAATATACATATGTGCGAGCATTTCATTATATATTTATTCCACCTGTGAAAAAAAAAACTATACTGCAGATATTATGCATCAGCCGAGAATCGTAACCGAGCAGCCCGCGTGGCAGGCGAGCATTCTACTACTGAATGCACCGATGCTTGCTATAGTGTTCTAAAAGATATGAATTTCATGCAAAATGAATAGATAATGAAAAAAAAGAAGGTTCTCTGTACGTATTTGTGTATGTGTATTCTGTGTATATGTTTCACTTTATTTTATTCAGTTACAAAAAAAAAAAGTGACAAAGACTTCATGCATCGGCCGGGAATCGAACCCGGGCCGCCCGCGTGGCAGGCGAGCATTCTACCACTGAACCACCGATGCTTACGTTATTGCTTCGAATAAATACGAATTTCAAAAGTACCAAAGTTGATAGATAACAAAATAAAAATACACATGTACGTGCATTTCATTATATATTTATTCCGTATGTGAAAAGAAAAAAAACTATACCGCAGATATTATGCATCAGCTGAGATGCATCACCAATGCTTGATATAGTGTCCTGAAAGATATGAATTTCATGCAATAGCAATGAA
>JAHMML010000088.1:411931-517570 GCA_020341155.1 Eciton burchellii
ATGCATCGGCCGGGAATCGAACCCGGGCCGCCCGCGTGGCAGGCGAGCATTCTACCACTGAACCACCGATGCTTATACCTTGCTGGAATCCTTTTCTGGAAGAGCAAATGAAAATAGCAAATTAATATTCAAATTGAAGATAGACAATTTAAAATCGCTGTGATAATTGCTTACTTCATTCTGGTCAGTTAATGGTTTATTCCGGATAGAATCATGGAGGTTGTAGATAGATTAGCAGTATTTCCAACAGCTAGTTCGTACACGAGAATAAAATGCCGACTGATTTACGCGCGCAAGGGACATGATCTACTGGCGAAGAAAGTCGACGGTCTCTTAATCCGATTTCGTATAATTCTGTCACAATTGATCGTAAGCAAGTCGCAACTCGGCGAAGTCATGAGAGAAGCGACCTTTTCATTGGCCGAAGTCAATTATGCGACAGGTGGCATTAATGAACTGGTGCTGCAAACAATTGACAAGGCGAGAATGAAAATCTATTGCAGACAGGAGATCATCGGTGGTGTTCGGTTACGGATTTACGAGCCGCTTTGTTGCGGCCGTGATCTCTTCGCACTTGCTGGATTAGCTAGAGGCGGCCAACAAGTGATTATTATTATATCACGCAGAATATTGATCCATTCATAATATGGGAATGCAACGATATTAATTTCAAACTATTGATTAGAAACGTCAATAACAATTTGTAAACTATGTCAATATGTCAGCAGGTGGCTAAATTAAAAAAGAACTATGGAATAGCAATCCAGCTGCTAGTTGAACTGGCGTCGTTACAGCACAATTTCCGCATCCTTGATCAGGTAATCAAGGAAACAAATCGTCGCTTGAATGCTCTTCGATATATTATCATACCGCAATTAGAACGGACCCTTGCGTATATCATTACCGAACTTGACGAATACGAACGTGAAGAGTTTTATCGTCTTAAGAAGATACGGGAACAGAAGGCAAGACAGCGGAATAGAAACTGCTCTTATGATTTGGCTCGACGTGTGGATATATTTGATAATTCGGATGAGGATCTCCTTTTCTAGCAATGTTACAAAGCCACAAGAAAATGATGACATATGACTTCTCTAAAGAGCTCTATAAAGATGGCTCTTAATTATCGTCGCGTGATAATTTCCACGAAGAAGCTAACGATGGCATTAATTTTTACATTTTTTTTTTTTTTTTTTTACATAGTTTCCAATAGTAAATTTCCTCGCTACATTCGAGGAAGGTAATGGCTCTGTAATAAATGCTAGGGCGCACAAGTGAGAAAGAGAGAGAATGAGAAGAAATGCAAAGAACGCCGACAAAAGAGAGAAAGCGAGACGGAATATGAAATGGATGGCGCAGGGGAAGTACGAGCAGTGGGCCCAATTATACCAAGAAAATACAGCCCATAAAACCAGCCTTAACTGCCGCCAAACATCAGAATATGATAATGAGAACGTGACTGTTGCTACTCTTCTTTCATCCCTCTTAACTTCTTTCTATCCCTGTTGATAGATCTTGCGGATGTAACAACTATCGCGAAATATGAAAATAAAAATTCCAATGTGAACATATACTTTGTATTCGAATTATTATTTAATTAATATTATTTAATTAATTCTTCGGTTTTGATGTGTCCTTAAGGACAAATTTTTGCTAAACGCTTCTTTGCATTTCATATTGCATTTCATTACGTTCATTCGTGTTAAAATTTTTCGGAATGCAATTTTCACGAATGAATAAATAAGCACACATACACACGCGCGCGCGCGCGCGCGCGCACATTTATGTTTATATAATAACTATATTATATATTAAAAATGTGTTTCTCTTTCTTGCATAACAAAATACGAAGCAATCGATCAGGCCGATCGATGCCAGACGCACACAGAACACCTGCGTATATATACACAGCCACGGAAAGAAATCTCGGAGGAGAAAGAACCCTACCAGAAGGCCCTGCGAAGAAGCGAACAAGAGAGGAGGGATAAACAGACATCGTGCTAGGGCGCGATCGTGGGCGAGGAGGCGAGAGCTCAGTTGGACGGGAACCGTAGAAAGGAGAGGTGCTTTTGAGCATTTAATATTCGACCATCCATTTTCAATCACGATGATTTATATAATGGATTGTCGCAGGAGACGTGATTATTTTTCGTAAAATTCAATATTCGATCTACAATATATGACGATTCCTCGCAATTCTTTTGCATGAGAACGTGATTGTCTTTGTGACCAATTCACGCCGCCGTTCCTGCCGGAGCCAGAATTGCACTCCCGCCCTTATTTCGAACGTGCACATGTCACGTGTTTCGCTTCGGATTGTGACTAATTTCGTTTGAGTTATTAGTGTTTGTATATTGCTCGCATGTGTGCGTGGTGTTTAGTGCCGTGTATGCTTGTATATGTATAGCGTATGTACCTGCCTGCGTTTATGTGAATTATCCGTGAACTATTTTGTTTTGAAAGAGAAAACTGTGAAATCAACTTTCACTGTGATTAAAACAGATTTTTATTTACTAGGATAGATTTAAATTGGCTAATAAGTAATTCAAATTACATCGGGTGTAATCCGTATTGCAAATTTTAAAACAACTTTCATTGAAATCTTAAATTGAAATAAAAATCGTGATTGTGCAGAAAGAAACCGTTAAATTAATCTTGTTTAATGCACAGACAAGTTAATTGAACTACTCGTTAACTCAAGATCAGATTTGACGGCTCTTTAAATGAAGCAGTGACGGGACCATAATTAAAGAAAGGGAGAGAAGCTCCTGCACAATGTGAAGGGCAGAGTTGAATCTTTATTAATTTAAAGGTATGTCTCTTGTTTCTTTATACGTCTTTTCGAATTTTTAGTTTGTAATTGATACCTTTCAGATAATTTATGAAACCTTGTTTATTGGATTTCATTAAAAGAACAAACTTATGAATTACACTTAAGCGAATTTTTATAATATTTGTATTTGTATGATTATATATTTTACGTTCTATGCTTTTTCAGAATTCTGGATTGAAATCTAGGCGCATGATGTACGATCGATATCTTAACATATCGATTAATCGATGGTGGATGGTGCACGCAAGATAAAATTTAAATTAGTCGCGATACTAGTTTTTTTTTCGAAACTTCTCCCTCGCGGAAAATGCGTTGGATATTATTGTTAACGTTAGTGCGTGCGATATGGTGCGCGCACGGCGCCTGTGAACCAATCAGGATCGAAATGTGCCGCGGTCTCGGTTACAACGTTACTGTCATGCCGAATTTGGTCGGTCACGAGATTCAAGGAGATGCAGATTTTACATTGCAGACATTCAGTCCGCTTATCCAGTATGGATGCAGGTAAAAACGCATTTTTGCAGCATATCGTTCTTAGTGATGATATAAGCTCATGTTGTTATATCATCAAATTAGGACAAAATAAAATAAATATGATATATATATATATATATATATATATATATATATATATATATATAAAACATATGTGGGATATTTTATATATAAAATGATTTTTGTGAATATAACTTCATGCTATCACGAAATTAATAGCTAAAAAATATATTATGTAATTTATATACGCATATCACGCAAATAAAATTTAATATTATGTCAAAACTGCATATAATATCCAATGAAAATATACGAAATTTATTATTTGAAATTTATAAGTATGGAGTAAGTAGTTATACGGTTCAAGATTGGTGAATGCATATTGCGACTAAAATCAATTCATATCTAATTAATTTGTTTGGCAAGAATGAAAATAAGAATATTTTACATTATTTTAATTATTGAAAGACATAATTGCCATAAATTGTATGGCAATTCTTATTTTTTGTTTTAAAATTATTTTTCAATTTTCTTTTTAATGTTATTATCGCTGTTAAAACGATTAACGATATTATATATAAATTGTTTCAAAAATACCCTATTATAAATCGTCATACTTTACGTTCCATTGTAGTGCACAACTGCACCTGTTCCTGTGCTCAGTGTATGCTCCGATGTGTACCGAAAAGGTTCCTGCACCTATCGGGCCCTGTAGGGGTCTATGCGAGCAAGTGCGGGCTCGTTGCTATCCTGTTCTGCAGGGTTTTGGCTTTCCCTGGCCCGCCGCGCTCAACTGTTCTAAATTCCCACCAGAAAATAATCACCAACACATGTGCATGGAAGGACCGGGCGAACCCGGACCAGCTAATCCCATCCAGGTATTCTCCAGCAACAATTTGACTAATTAAATAATCAATAAGGAAATCATTGAAATTGTTAATCGAATGTAAAAAAAAACTATCGTTTGTTTATATAGGTGAATGCCAACAACGGGCCCTGGGGTTGCTCCTGGTATGCCAAATCTGGATTGTATATTTTCCTGAATCGTTCCGGGAGATGCGCGGCTGCATGTGACGCTGATATCATGTGGTCCCAGAAGGATAAGAGACTCACAGAGGCCTGGATGACTGTATTTGCGACGATATGCCTCATCTCTGCCGCTATCGCCGTCCTAACGCTTCTGAAACCGCGCAAACAGCCTATACTGACTACCACGGCAGGTGAGATTTCTTTCGCGAAGCGAAAACATGTTCGCGTGAGATGACAAAAAGCATATTCTTTCTACTCGAACTACTAATCTTTAAATTTTCTTAAACTTTTCATTTCAAAGTTCCCGAAAATGTTTAAATACCTCTTACTCGATTAATTTCTCAGATTATTTTCAATTTTCAAAGATTGAAGTTATTAAGAATTTAAGTTGACGAGAGTAATATTTCGCTTACAGAACGTGCAATAATCTTTCTAATGATTTGCCATACGGCGGTCGCGGTTGGTTATGTGATTCGATTGGCCGCCGGTCGATTGAATGTCGCTTGCACATCCGCGATTCCGCTACATCCCCAGGAGCAAGTTGTCTTAGCTCAACAGCAGCAGCAATACCTGACACAGGATGGTTTGGCCAATCCTTATTGCGCCGTTGTCTTTTTGCTGCTCTATTATTTTGGAAATGCCGCGATTGTCTGGTAAGTTTTTTTCGTTTTCTTTTATGGTGCCTTTGATGCACCAATGATGAATGATAATAATGATAGTAAAATTGTTATTTTTTTAAACGGCGGGTATCTATTTGGAATCTTTATTTCACCATGTATTTATTCTCGATTGGCTGCGAGGAACTTGGCGAAGAAGGAAGGAAAAGAAACGAGGTCTCCTTATTATCTGATTTTAATTACGTATGGATGCGAGAATCGAAGGGTATTCGCATATAACACGTTTCTCGGAGTTGTCGGTTATTGCAGAGCGCCTTGTTGCGCTCGTCTCGCCTTACTGCAGCAAGACTGCATCGTCAGAGGTAGGGATAACAATCTGGCAACAGTGTTGACTCCCCTCGTGCCGCTAACGAGCCTCTGACTCCCATCTCATCCCATCCCATCTCATCCCGTTTATGCTGAGAGGCTCATCTTAACGCATCTAACGGGTGACATGAGCAAAAACTCGCCCGTTCGCTCGTGTTTGTTCCAATAATCCATCGCTATGGCATCATGTAAAATAAGCCTTTACGATATGTCAGATTTATATCGATGAGGATCTCAATATATCTCATATGAAAAATATCGCTTCGAATTCACTTTAATCGAAAATTGTGAAACTCCATGATGCGAAGAGAAGCACGATGGTTTTCGAATTTAAATTTAAAGCGAAGAGAAAGTTTCGTGAGCGATTGTTCTTTGTATTTTCGTCAGACCTTCGTTCTTTGTTGAGATTCGGACTTTGGGTCTCCCAATGTCTAGGTTATAAAAAACCTCCAATTTCGAAATTCTTTAGCTTGAAATTTTAGTATCTGTTAAATTTCCTAGGTTCACCTTTTGATTCTAGAATAAACAAAGGTCACCCGGTATATAAGGTGGGTCGAGAGGAACCTTGTTGCCAGATATGCATGGAGTCAATGGCATTCCATCTTAGAGAAAGCAAGTTGCTTTAGGAGAGAGAAAGAAAGTGCGAGAAAAGTAAAATGAGAAGAAAAAGAAAATGAAAGAAGAAGAGAGAAAGAATGAAAAAACGAAGATAGATAAACGAAAAGGGCGCTTTGGATTGGGCCGAGGGGATAACATAATTCACAATGCATAAATGCAATTTGTGGTAGTGCGCAAATGACTTTCGAGAATTCGATCAGTTATAGATTCTCGTGGAATTTATGAATATTTAAATCATACACGTAAGTCTCAAAGCTGAAAATTTCGTTCCGCGTGCCTTCTGACCTCGTCAATCCTTCATTTCACGTAAGATCCTGTCGATTTTGAAATTTGATACACCTTTCCGTTTGTTATTCGCGTGCTAAGTGACGAAATAATCGATACGATACGGCTAGAGAGCCCTATTGGAAATCTACTTATAAGAGCGTGTGAGTCCGGCCCTGGAACTTGGGCCCGGATACTTTTGCGCGCTGTAGTGTAGCGAACTGTATAGCGTATGGCCATAATTTACATCGAAAGAGCCGATAAACATCGCGCCCTGCGGACACGAAGCCACGAAGCCGTATACCATGGACCCATAGGGCCCTTGGCAGCTCTCGCCGTTGCATTGTCCTGTCTCGGCTTTCTATGACCTTCCTTTCCTCCTGTTCCTGCACAACGTTTCTCTGTAACGAGTTTATGCGGAAAACATGAAATTTAAAGCCAAGATCTTTAGTCGGATAAAAAGACGTAATTTGCAGCTTGGAACATTGCAGCTCATAAATTGTATTTTTACTTAAACTACCTTTTACTTTTCATTTATATCTGTGTATCTGCTTTCTTAAAGATATAAGAAAATAAGTGTCGAATAATTGTTGTCAAAACTGTTGTTAAGATCAGGACGAGATGCAAAGATCAAAGATCGAAACCAAGTACGATACTTTCGGAACAGTTCGATGTGTCCGCGAATTCATCAGAGGCTTTTAAATAGAAAAATGATCGACGCGTTAAATTTGGGGAAACAAGAAATAGTTTTAGGCTTTCCACATCCGAAGAATCGCATCGATAACCGACAGTGCTACGCCATTGACAAAGAGGATTGTATGGGTTCCGTGGTGGTAGGTAGTCCGGCAGTTTCGTGTTTCCGTTTCTCTCTTTTTTCTCCTTCTCCTTCGTCCCTCGCGTCTGCCCCCTGCTCTGCGAGGGTTTGACGGCCGTCTCAGGAACGAGGAAAAAAAGGATAAGTCGAAAGAAGGGCTCGAGGAAAGAGCTGATCCATCATCTCTCTCTCGACGCTCAACCGGGTCTTAAAGCTTAAGGATCCGGATCCGAGAATTTCTCGATAATTTATCCGAGATAAGAGCGCACCACCAAGACCGCGCGCCGATGAAGAGCGGTGGGACCCATCGGGACCACGATAACAAGCCGTCGGCATTATCCTGCCGACCCTCTGTTATCCCGAGGAGGAGTGTCCTGTCCGCTGTTCATATAAGTATGATGTCGATACATCATAATGGGAGCAATCGCAAGATCCGCGAAACTCTCGAAGAATTCTTTATGATCTCCCTTTTTCGGAATGATAGCGTGCCCCAAAAAAAATAACCGGCATGGTGTCCGTGAACGGTCGTATAGATATATATATATATATCGTATAGATTCAGCGTACGACTCGTTACCGTAACGAGTTAACAACATTGGCTTTCATATCGCTCAAATCAGATCCAGAAATTTTCAGAGAAATCGCTCATGCATATCGGAACAATCACTGATGTCAGCTCATGATGGGCATACTCCGCCGCGTTTTTTTACGTAGACACCCTTATGGGAGAATCTTTGGATGTTGCCAATACTTGATTTTCCCAAATTTATTGTGAAAGAAGACGAAACGAAATGAGAAGAAAGAGAGAAATTGACGATAAGATGGTGTAAGGAAGAAACGCAGAAGAAGGAGGAAGAGGAGGAAGCATCATCATGTATAGCGGGGCCCCGCGGGATATATAATCAGTGAGATGAGATGAGAGGGGCACCTAGCTACCTCTTGTTTGTTTTGTTAGTTAGCGAGTCGTTAGGTAGTCTATCTCTCTCTCTCTCTCTCTCTCTCTCTCTCTCTCTCTCTCTCTCTCGCATCTTCCTCCTTCTCCTCTTCTTCCCACGTTGGAGTTGCACGGAAATTGCGAGTGTCGACCACCCAGCCGTATGCGTTGGCTGGTGCGTTACGAGGAGGAGGTAGTAGAAAATCTCGTGCCGCAACTAATCGCTTCTATTACGCATACTTCTGACAAGATTAGGCTCGTTATTCCTCGTGATCGCATCAATCGCGCTGATCACGCCGATCGACATCGCTGGTCTCGAAAAATAAATGATTTCGCTGCTCTCCTTTCTTACGTTCTTACGTATTACGTTTATATGTACTTATACGATCTTCCTATATACGATCGAGTCTCTCTGACCGCCTGAATTTCTGTTTGATTCATTGTTCCTTCACCAATCGTGCCTCGCAAGGTCCACATTAAGTTACGTCGGAATTTTTTCCTTTTATTAGCGTTCCAAGTGATCGCAAAAAGTCGCGCATCGTGTGCCGCGCATCACTCCATTCATCACTGCACGAATGGCATGATTCGTCGGGCAAGTTTTTGCGTTTCTATGGGACAACGCGATAAGTCGGAAAGGGATTAGCGGCACTCCCGAAATTCCCGCGCCGTTGATCCCCTTTTATTTCTCCTTTAATATCAGGCTTTTTCGTTACTCATATTTGAACGAAGAATCATGATAAAAATTCGTCGCTTGGAAGGCTTCGGTAAAACTATTCAAATATATTGAAAATATATTTATCGTGAAAGAAATGATTTATTATGTATTATTATGTATTTATTATGTCCCGAATGTATTACGGTAAATATAGGGGAACTATCTATTAGTCGATCTGTAGATCGTGTTGATCCGTGCGAAGAGACACGACTACCGTCGTCCACTCGGTAAATATCAGCGGCAGCAAACACTCGACGACGTTGACTGCCTCACAAGACTGGTCTTTGGCCTGGCCATCTAAACTGGAAATCCAAAGTAAAGATAACTGTTGCCTTTAAGTAATAAAATAACATGAGATTGTATTACTCTTTATTTCTTGTATTAACGTTCAGCTTTACTTAAATTTCCGTTACATTGCTACTATTGCTTACTAATCGTTTGTTATTATTAAATTATTTTATCCCAGTAATGATGAGATTATGATAATTATGATAATATTATGATAATTATTAATAATCTGTTGAAATAAAAATAATATTACGATGTAATTGACTTTATAAATGAAGAAAAATGATCACGTCAATTATCGCCGCTGTTGCCTATCTGAGAAACCGATTAGAGCTTTGCTAACCGATTAGCAGCAAAATCTATTTTATTAGTGAAACTTTTGCTATATAAAATTTTTTTGCAAAAGTATCATTCCGATAAAGAATTTAACTTGTCGCTGTGACAAAATGATGATTACGTTTACCTTCAGTAAACGAGACTTTTTTATCGAGACTCATGAGACTCATCGCAGTCATTTGACAAAAGAATACATAATAATATAATAATAATATGTAATAACGACACACACACATACATACACATATAAAAAAATTGATGCAATTTGCCAGCGTGAAATGTGTGAATAAATTTCTTTCTTTATGTAGAAGAATCTGAGCTGTTCTCAAGATGGGAAGCAAAACCTATCGAGAACCTTCTCGTCGTGGTCTCAGAATCCGGACGAACAATGGTACATCCAGCAGCGTGCGCTGGCGGTTGTATGAGACAGTATGCTCCTCTCCGACAGCATCGTGTACATACGTGTGCAAGTGCACTTCTCGCGTATCGCCGCGTTGACTATAATCCACATCCTCCCGGCAACCAGTCTATCGAGAAAGCAGTCGCAGTGAAAAGCCGACTAATTAATCACGCGAGTCTTCGACGAGTTCGAAAAGCAACGCGAACAGGTCAAACGAGGCGCAAACGTTCGTTCGGTCTCTTCACGCTTCGTCTCGCTCTCGCGTGCGTCTCCAACATATAGCATCTCTTTTACGGACCTCTCGCATTCTTCCTTTTATTCCAAGCTGTAAACTTTTTTGCAGGGTCATATAATCGACTTCGAAGAAACCCCCAGGGAACATTCGGAACAAACGGGAGGAATGCCGAGTTCACTGGTCGATTGCTCAGTTTATCAATATAAATAATCCCGATCTCTGTTGTATCTCTTGATCTAATTTAATCTAATCACATGTCTTGAATTTCAATTTGCGAGAGAATATAAAATAATCAAACGCGTTTTATCCCGAATCCAGACAGCCTTGTAGAGATCTCTTCATGTTACCCGATACGATTCGTTTGCAGGTGGGTCGTGATATGCGCGTGGTGGTGTATAATGGCCAGAAAATGGACGAGGACGGTCGGCAACTGCAAGGAGGATAGTTTCGGATCACAGCAGGGATTCTCAACCATTGCTGCTGTTGCAGCCTGGGGTTTACCTGCAGCACACACTATCGCCGTGCTAGTCACAAGGGACGTTGATGCCGATGAGCTAACTGGTAGGTCCTGTTAGATTCTTCAGTTCCACGCCGGGTTCAGTTCGAAGCCGATCTAAAATCCTATGGAATTATGATGGATTAACAATCGAGCACGCTTTTCAAGTCGTGTTCTTTCTCGTACATTTTCTTGCGTGCTCATGAACATTAATCTTTAAAATGATGGACTCCGAACAATTTCTATGCTTGCAACCGATACTCGGCTGGATCAGTGATATTAGAATTCGCATTTGGTCAGCCTCTAAGAAGAACGCCCGGAGGGTTTTACAGCCACGCCTCGTTATACCGTTTGTTTTATGAGGTTGCTCCATTGGCGTAGTTGGATCCGCGGGACTCGCCCTCGCCCATGTAAATCTCCTTCTATTTCTCCAGTAATTGTTTTTTTTTTCTTTCTTTCTTTCTTTCTTTCTTAATTCCCACTCATCTTCACCCACCTATCTATTATATATCTGTATCTATCTTCATCTTTATCTTGTTCTTACCAGCCTTCTCTCCATTTATCTTAATTCGAGTGGTCCAAGCTATTTTATGCTAATACATGCTGCTCTCCCGTGTTTATGTTCCCGATAAGTTATGCTCGAAGGCGACCGCAGAGCGAGATTACCATCTTTGAATTTAAACGACCGGCTGCACCACGGCGATGCAACCTTCGATAATTTTTATAATAATCCTATTTATTTCCAAATGTAAATATGAATCGTAACGTAAGTGAAAAATAAGTATAATACCGTGTGAATTAGCATCGGAATTATAAGACACAGGAAATGTCATTTCTGATTATCGAGCGATATTTTATAGTTATTAAAATCCCGCTCGATTATTCCCGAGTAATTCTCATTCCTCAGTCCCGGGCTACGGGGAAAGCAAAATTAGGTCGATCCAGTTGATTCGTGGATCGCGGAAGGAATGTCGATGATGCGTTCCGCTGTTAATCCACGTCGAATCTACCGCATTCCCTGTCGCAAAATAAGAATGTCCTCGGCACGCGTGTGGGCAGCGAGACCGAAGAAATTCTTCGCGCGTATTCATGCGTTAACACATTATTTCCTAAATTTATGTTGCACGCTACGCATCAAGAATTGTTCTTGCACAAAGTGAGTCCAGTTAGATGACGGAAGGTCCGAATGTTTTTTATGTCAGATAAAACATGTAAAAAATTATAAACGCATGAATGCTCGAGAAACGTGCACTCATGCTGAATTTGCACTGCTCTATGTGTAATCGGGTCAATTTGCTGGCAATATTTCGCAAAGTTACGAAGTCATCCGCGCGCGTGAACGCTCGTAAGAGAACGAGCTCGGTTAGTCGAGATCCTTTCTCCGTCTCTCTTTCCTAACAGGCAACATTCAATGCAAATACCTCTAAACTTGTCCCGCAACTTGTCACTGTCCGCCGATAGGACTACGAACTACTTTAAGACTCGGGCCGTCGCGTATAAGAAATTTTAGTCACGAATTCTTCTATTGTCAGGATTTATTTTGTTTAATTATATGTTCGCAATTATGCGCCTTTATATCTCGCGTCATTGTTCATCGAACGTGAAGAATTCGTATTACGTTACGATATGTTAAATCATAAGAAAGAAGAAATGATAAATAGATAGATATTGTAAATTGTTATGTAATTACACTTATATCGATCCAACAATTTCATGTCAAAGTGAGATTACGAGCTTATGTCTCTCCGACTCTCTGTTTCTATTATTTCCAGAGATTTAATATATTATTAATTGTATACTAAATTTGTATTTGTATACTATAATTAATTTAAAATAGCTCAATTCCCAATTTTATCTCAACACCATATATACGTATACACATATATACAACATATATACGTATACACATTTCATGAGAATGGGTTGAAATATTCTCTTTTTCTGTTGCAGCAAATTGTTTCGTTGGTCAGCAAAACACGCATTCCCTACTCGTACTGGTGCTCGTGCCACAATTCCTCTATCTGTCATTCGGCATGACATTTTTACTCATCGGTTCGGCATCGCTAATACTACTCAAACGTCGGACGGTGACGTCAGCATCAACAGCATCATCATCCTCGTCGGCAGCGACAGCAGCACCGGCCACGGCGACGACGGCTTTAACGGCATCTCATGCAAATCCGTTGATGCGCCAACAACGTGAAGTACCCAGCAAGCTCTTCCCGGTCGAGATCTATCGGCGACAAAAACAATTGTTGACACGCGTCGGCATCTTCAGCTATCTCTACGCTATCCTGATAATTTGTCTCACCAGTACAACCTTCTATGAATGGTGGGGCAGAGAGACGTGGTTGCGAGCACCGGAGCCATCAACAGCGCCACGTGTTCCTGCGCGACCCCTTTTGCAGCTTTTTGTGCTGCGATTAGTCGTGACTCTCGGCGCCGGCGTTATGTCAGCCGCGTGGATCTGGTGGCCGGAAGTGACGGGCATGTGCCGCAGACTGTCGCATTGCAAGCAACCGCCGCACAAATGTCATCCGGTACCGGTCGTGCATTGTTATAGCACCGGTACTGCTAGCCCGATGCCGCATCAGATTCATCATCTTGGACATCTCACCCCACCGCAACATCCCCTCCTACATCAACACGCGATCGCGGGCACGCAAATGCCGCATAGGAACCACAAAAAGTATCGGAAACACCGAAAGCATCATTCTGGCAGCGAGACGCAAGTCTGAGCGAATGCATCGCGATCGAACTTGCATTACATGGCTCATTCGGCTGCTCACTCTCAAGTGCCTTTATATATGCCATCATATATTTGATCTATGACACGCAAAAATGATAGGAGCGAAACGTTGCGATGCATTCAGTTTGTTAACCGTTTTTGTGCACAGGCATCTGAAATTGATTGAATCTAGTTACTTGATTATAGTTATATATAGTTATTTCACTCATTGCATCATTTGCTCGAGAATCTTCTGTTAAATGCAATTTCTTCTATTTCACAATTGTATATAAATATAATGAGGTTCTTTTCGCTACTTGAGGCAGGTATATTAAATTTCTATAAAATTTATAATGAACGAGATTACTGATTTTATTTATCTTTGTAGACTCATGTAAAATTGTAATTTAATTGAAATCTATGCATTTTATGTATCATCATCGTGGGGTGCTTGGAATGGCTTCCGGATACGTCATTAGGTTTATATTGAGACGTTCGTGGAGATGAGAGAACATGGCGAGTGTTAAATTTAAATTCCGAAGAATGGTGGAATAGCGGTTAGAGAGGAAGAATGTCTTCATTCGGACTTTGACCCTTCTACTTGTATGCCATTATGATCAGATATAAATGCACACGATTGCGTGGAATATCGTGTACACGCGCGCGTTACCATGCAACGATCGCACCTTTGATTCTGTGATGTATAATTTCTGATGGTACGATCCTTATTTAAGCTTGTCCGCTATCAGTAAATTAATTTTACTGAATGTACAGTGCCAATTATATTCCATTGTATTGATAACTTCTTGCAAATGATTTTCGCATCATATAAGAAGGTAAGAGAACCAAGCGCTCTATTCGCAACGAATATGATGAAATTGTCCAAAAAGTCCTTAATATCTAATAAGTATATTTTAAAAGAAAGCGTATGTGTATATATTTTCTATTAAAACAATTATATAAAAATATGGTGCAATTGTTTCTTCTTCGCTAAGTAAGTTAGGTTAAGTTCTCGAGAAGACAAAGAAGACAAATGTACCTGAATTACATCATAGATCCTCGTTCCTGAGAATAGATCTTCGAATCGAACATTATTAACGAAAAACAAAGTAAAAATAATCCAAAAGCTTTAGGATTACTTTTTCTTGATTTGATATTATCTAACTATTTTTTAACAATGTGTGTTTTATTATTTTATATGTACAATAATTATTAAACTATTATTATATGATTTAAATCATGAAATATCTATGATACGAATATCTATGCTACATTTAACTGCATTTAACTTAATTTTAAAGTTGATATTCATAGTAAATTTTTATATTTAATATTATCTCAAAAACAGTCTTAAGATATCGTAAATTAATCATAGAATTCTATTTTTAGCGTTTTATACACATATTATTTTAATGATTTGCAACAAGAATGGATTATAAATATCGTCCTAAGATCTTAGACGCGATAAAATGCTAGCTATAATATGATGACTAATAGATTTCTTGACTTTTTTGCAATCAATACATTTCTAATGCAAGGAAATTGATTGGTATATCGCTTCCTTTGTAATGCATATACGTTACGTAGCGTTACTCTGATTATATATATATATATATATATATATATATTATATACATATATATGAAAAGATCATGCGAGTTGAATTTAATTTACTTTTTCACTTTTTAATATCAAAGTTTCCATATTTTGCCCACATATGCACATAATTCATCTAAAAAATCTTTATTCTTAATGTTTGTAGTGGATTTTACTGGAAACTAGGAACTAGAAACATTACATTAGTGTGATATCACATTGTCATACTGTTCTAGTGACAGTATATATCATTGTATTCCTTCTCTTCTCATAGTATGGTTAAAGATTATGAATATGATGAAATAACGAATGTTTTCTATAAAAAAGAGTTAATAAATATTATACTTACATAAAAAATTTGATTATTAAATGTGAATGTGAATATTAGCAAACAAGAAAACATGAACGCTGATTCCAAAGAAGAATTGAATAACACGGAATTTGATATGAAGCTGCAGCAATTTCATGAAGCAGCTTTTAAAATTCAGGACATGATAAAATTGGTCAATAACCCAGAACTTTATGACAAACTCTCCAATGCAGATAAGATTAAATATAATTTCTTATTATCCTACAGTCTCAACAGTATATTTTGGATGTATTTACGAGCTGAAGGTATATTACAATTTCTAAAACATTCAACAGAAAATTACTTGTACAATGTATCTTCGTACTAATTTTGGATTATTATTAATTATAGGAGTTGATTCATCGAATCATCGAATTCGAGCAGAGAGCGAACGATTGAAGAAGGCAATGTTACAAGCAAAACAAATCGGTGAAAGAAATTCACTCATGCCACGTATTAATAAGGATGCTGCTAAGAGATTTGTAAGAAATGGTTTGTGGGAACCGAAGCAGAAAAGACACAAAAGTATTGAAGAGAGAATAGAGAAGTCCGGAAAATCCCCACCTACATAACAAATTTTTATTGAACTTTTATATATATATATGTGTGTGTATATCTATGAAATAAAAATAATTTTTCTCTTGGTATTTTATTGTTTTAAGTTTCTAATTTCTAATTTTGCTTACAACTATAACTGATATTTGAATTTTAAATATAAAAATAAATTTATAATATTAAAATTATATAAATTTATATTAAATAAAATAATTAGAATTGTAAGAGAACCTTTCGTATGAGCATTGATACTTAGAAGATGGCATAATAACGTGTCAAATATTTTTGGACATTTTTAGTATAGAATATCCTATAGTCGCGTTATATCCTTATAGACGCGTTTTCATTAATGCGTTTTCTTTCTCGTGGTTATATACTCTCTAGTTATTTCTTTCTATATGGCGCTCAAGATTATAGCGCCACTTTGACATCGATGTCGCGATTATGGCCATACCATCACGAGCGTCCGTGCAGTCAACGTTGTGAACCCCTATTACAATCCTGTGGCGCGCCGGCGCAGTACGATCTTCTGGTTAGAGTATCCATCTTGATCACATGTGAGTATCTTGAGCTGTTCTTGCTTTCGACTTCAACTAATGGTGCTAATTGTCCGAACGAGCGACAGAATATTGAGAAAACGTGGGTGAATGCCGGGCCGGTTTGTATCTATGCAACCACGTCGCGCTGGGCCGATTTGCGAACTCGCAATAATCATAATGCTCCGTACTGGCAATGTGGCTTGCTTGCATTTATCCGTTTGGCCGTATCCGCGTTTTTCATCAATAGCAATCACTGCATGTAATGTCGGTACCACCGATAACGTTATGGCATCCGTTGCATAAAAATGCATACTTGCAAATTAACACCACGTGGCTTGTAACTCTGATCATTATCCGTGCGACAAGATCTTTGGTTAGCCGCGTTTTGATCCGCCTCCAACACCTCTCGCCGTACGCGAATTCCCTGCAACAACGCGCCACGTGGTCAGGCTGTCCGGGTGTAACCAAATTACCGATCTTTGGATTTGAATAATTTTCACGTGCCACGTGCGGCATTAACAAAGGCTCGACCGTTCAAATATATATCGTTGCTGATTCAGGATATTTGAATAGACATATCGTAAAGACGTCATATTCCATTGGCGTTGCTTTCTTTCGATCCCTTCTCTTCGCTATTAATGTCAGCACAGAGTTTTTTTATTTTTGATATTCGTTTGATAATTAAGATTGATAATTATTTCATTTATAATATCTAATATGTCAGAATAGTTCCTAAAAGTGAAATCTCTGAATAAGAGATTATATTTTCAGTATTAATGCAAATCGCTTTAAGTTTTGTCATTAACTATTTTATGTCAAAAATTATTATATATTTATTTATTATATTATTAATGTAAATTCATATTTTTATTTTGTAGATATCTATAAAATAACATGGCAGACATTGAGGATACTCACTTCGAAACTGGCGATTCAGGCGCATCTGTGACGTACCCTATGCAATGTTCAGCATTGCGTAAAAATGGCTTTGTGATGTTAAAGTCTCGTCCATGTAAGATTGTAGAAATGTCTACTTCTAAGACCGGCAAACATGGCCATGCTAAGGTCCATTTAGTAGGTATTGATATATTTACCTCTAAGAAATACGAGGATATATGTCCTTCCACACATAATATGGATGTACCGTTTGTAAAACGGGAAGATTACCAGGTAAAGTGTATTCTTTTCTTAATAATTTCTTAATCATATTTAATTAAAGTCTAAATTTATTTTTTTCTGTTTTTAAACTATTGTAAATATTTTTATTGTTTTTTATATTTATTTGTTTTCATATTATTTTATAAGTATTTAATTGATAAATATTGATTTATAAATATTCAGAAATTGAATATTTTGAAATTTGCAAACAATATATAACATTTAAATTTTATTTATGAAATATGGAATTTATTTTAAATTGCTGTCTAGTAATGTGTCTTTTTGTATAGATAATTTTCTTTTTTTCCCATATAGCTTACAGATATTTCTGACGATGGCTATCTCTGCCTGATGGCTGATAATGGAGAGCTGCGTGAAGATCTCAAAATACCTGATGGTGATTTGGGAACACAGCTACGTGCTGATTTTGAGTCTGGAAAAGAGTTACTTGTAAGTGATATTTCATTTTACATATGTATACCTTGAATTATGTATATATGAATTATTTATTATTAATGTTCTTACATGTTGCATTACATGACAATGTTATCAATTTATTTTATATGCACTTGTAAATGTCATTGAGTGAACTTGTACATTGAATCTTATACAAGGATATATAAGACTGTATAAAGTATGTGTGAACAGTTTATTTTGCTTCAAAATACCAACAAGATATTTCTTCTATGAAGAAGATTAATCTGAGCAAAAGTTTTATTATTTGAATAATGTATGATCAAGAAATCTTTCCTGCAAATTGCAAACAATGTTTAAAAATATGTTTAAAATGCTTTGAATGTTAAAAAGAATATAAATTATAATGTATCTGCATTGTTAGAATTATTATAGCAGAATTGTTTAACTAACTAATTAATTAACTCGCAATTTTATTAATTCAAAACTTATAGAAATTTAATAAAGTTATACTTTCTTATTGTATTGTCGCTAAATCTGTAAGTAGTTTTAAAGTTATCCTGATTGCTTTGCTAATTTGGAGATTTCAACCTGATCAGAAATTTTTTAGATTTGAAAATATCTAATGTCAATATTTTTTGTTATGTTTTATACTTGATTATTGTTATTGAGGTTGATTATTGTTATTTGAGGAAATTAATTGCTTTCAATATTTTCGATTACTTTCTTCCTGCTAATTGAAATATATTAATACCGCACTGAAGGAAAAATTGCTTCTTTCAAGAATCTCATGCTAGTTATTGTTGCTGAATACGTATGTAAATCTATATTATATTTTTTTTTAGTGCACTGTACTCAAGGCATGCGGTGAAGAGGTAGTAATCGCTGTCAAAAATAATACCTCTCTCGACAAATAATTGTGTTCAACCCAACGACTACGACAAAAAGCCCAATATAATTCGAGCAAAAACCACCCGCTTAGCCAATCAATCGACACCTTTAACATTGGTCAACCAGGATAAACAATAACCAAAAAATCTAGAGGAAGATGATGAAGAGAGTGAAAGAGCGAAAGAAAGAAAGAGTGTCTGAGAGAGAGAAAGGGAGAGACAAAGAAAAAGAAAAGGAAAGAAAGGGGAAAAAAGCAAAACGGGCTAGCAGTTCCACGTAACAACAGCAACGCGCCAATATGAGAAGCGATTTTTATCGAAGTAATATCCGCTTACTTAATTATTATTCAACAATATTTAAATAAAATCCGGAAAAAAGCGAAAACTGAGTAGTACATGCACGCTCAGTTATATACACTTATACATGTACACGTGTAGAAACAGACACGCGCGTGTGAACGTGCGTGTGTAACGCACATATACACAAACACATACTTACACACACGCGTTGTTTGTTATACATGAAAGTGGTGACATTTTCAGCAGAGAGTTGATTGAAAAATAAAAACTGAGAAAGCCTTGACACATCCTGGAACTTTTTTTTTTAAGGGTAGAGAGAAGGAGAGAGAAAGAAATTATTTACGACAGCTTTGTAATTTATTACACTTATGTATGAATGTGAGAAAGAAAGAATGAGAGTGAGAGAAAATGAGAATAAGAAAGAGAGAGAGGGAGAGAAAGAGAAAATTGTTGGAGACCAATACAAAGAGATCGTGAAAAAAAGGACTTCGTGTCCCTGTACGCGTGCGCGGAACAATTCTTCATGGGATGCTAGTAATACCCCTAATACGAAGCAGCTCACTTCAAGCATCTTTCCTAATGATTGATATATAAACGATTAGACAAGACTGGAGTTTCGCTACACAGAATTTTTACAGAACGCTAAAAAATTTCTTTATTTCTCTTTTTGTTGTGGAAAGAACTCGAATTTTTGAGATTTTTAGGTCTGATATAACTCTAAAGTTGGAGTTTGTCCCGTTTGAGAATCTAAGAATGAGATTTGTTAATTCTAGTTTTCGAAAACATTAAGTTTGTAGATTCGAAACATTTAAAGTTTCAAAGTAATTAAAGATATGAGAATATCGATATCTTAAAAAATTGATCTCCACAGTTCTGAAGAATTGAAATTAAAAATTGCGAAGCATTCTGATATGCTCGATATTCATGAACGATCTTAGAATTACATTTTTCAAGTTTTGTAAAATTTAAGAAGCATTTAATAATTGTAAAATCAAAATTTTAAATATGCAAAAAGATGCAAAAGATTCTTATTATTTTTTTTACAATTTAATTCAGAATTTATGAAAAATATAAAGATGACGAAATGATGGGACAGTTTTCATACAATTAAAATTACATCGATATAGAAGAATAGTGAAAAATTTAGAAGATAGTGAAACCTTGAAGATTCTGCGATACGAATAAAAAGATATTGCGATTCAAGAAATCGAAATAGGATTGTTGTATCCAAGAGTATAGAAAATGCAAAAATTTAGTGATTTAGACCTCTAAATCCAAGAACGTCGAGATCTTTACGGGTCATACAAGATAACATTTCGCGCGTTTTGAAATGCAGATGTAGCGCGATGCGTTGTCGCCTCATATTTACAGACTGTAATTGGCTTGCGAATGCTCAGACTTTATCACATTTTGTTGTAATATCTCGTTTTAATAAACATTTTTCAGAACAGGTTACACAGATCGCCTTCAATTAACAGATAACTTTTAATTAAACAATATAACATTAGAACAGATTATAATTAGCAAAATAGTAAAGAAAGAGAGAAAAAGGATACGAATGAAATCCTTGTATGAATTTGCAAGTATGCGTGAACAATTTTTCCCTTATATCCTTTCTATCTCGTGTCATCGTTTGTATAAAAATGAAAGAAATTATTCCAAAAATGCAGTTTGAATGATTAGATGAATAATTATAAGCAAATAGTTAACTACAAAAATCATGTAATCATAGTTATCATTGGAAGGTATATGTGTTTCTTTCCTCATGAAACTGTGACTTTCGATTTAATATCTTTATGATATACACATCCACGAAATTTCTCACATTTAACGTACAACAATTTCTGAATTCCTTAAAATTCTCAAGTTTTTTATATTGAGATATTTGCAATTTGTTGCGAAGAATTTATACCTTTGAGGGATTGCCGCTTCGGATACGTTTCTGGTAATTAAATATTCTTTAAAATATATGTACATAAGTTTTGAGATATGCATGTGCTAATTATCTTTGCAGTTTCTCTAAAATATGTGCATACAGGATCTCTTACAGGATTCTAACTTCTTCAAGCCAAAGGGGAACCTGAAATAACGCGCCTTCCTTGATGACTTTGATTTTTGCGATATTAAATGCGATATCTCACTTATAATCTAAATAAACAAAATATCGACTAATTAATATGAGAAATAAATCAGCGTCTGTAATCTATGTGTGCTATGTTGGACCATGCTCATAATTCTTTCGATTATTAATTATAACCGAAAGAGAAAAGAGGCATTGATATAAGGAAAAAGTATAGTATAGAGATAGCGAAAGAATATTCTTATGGGAACGACATGGTGGTCTTTTCTTTAGTCCTTTCTTAGACTGACTCGTCTGCACACTGCCATCGTTCGAAATTTGCAAAAAGTATTAAATTATATCATTAAATGAATTCACATAGCATTATAAGGAGGAATAAGTAACGATTGGTGGTGTAATTCGAGCATAAAGAAACACTAAAAAAGGCACTAAAAGTTGCTTTTTTTTTGTTTAACGTACTTATAGATTTCACTCGATATTCTTGCATCTTTATTGTGTGATCTAATTTAAGTGCTCACATATGTCTTACGATACATGTGAGCGCGGTTCTTTATCCAAGGCTCAAGGATTCGTTATAATATCAGAAGTAACATCGAGTCTCTGGTATCAAGATAAAGAATGGAAGCGATACAAAATGAGACTTTCGATAACATTTAAAAAATATAGAGATTGTAAAATAAAAGATTTGTGATATTTAAGCGATCTTTGAGACCTTGATAAGTTCAGTCCAAGGATCTGTAGTATCAAAGATCTATGGAATTCTCAAAATATATAATATCACATATAAAGTCCTTATTCAAAAAATAATAAGGATCCATGATTTCAAGGATCTGTGATACAGACAGATTTTTGTATTCTTACGAAATTTAATATAAAAGAATAAAATTTAATTTGAAAACTTTTATTTGCGCATTATATGTGGATTTATTGTTATAACAAATGCAAAATGCAACCGCTCCTTCTAAACTTTTACATAAATAAATCATTTTTATATCATATCTGTCGGAAGATATTAGCCATATGATACAAATTTAATTCAAGATTATGTAAAACGATTAGTTTTTCATATCCAAGCGTTACCAAAATTTTAATAGCATCGCTTCCTCGTCTTTAAGTAATATTAATATAAATTAATATAAAAAAAGGAAACTTATGGTTTTTGTTGCATAACTTTCAGGTTTTTCGTTTACAAAGTGGAAATAAATTTCTTGTTGCAAAATAATCGTAATGCACTTCTTTTACATAAACTTTGCATAAATCATGTTTTCGTTTTTAGCGCTTAATTATGCGTTTTTAAATTTAATCCTAAACAGTATAAGCGAATATTAATATTTATCAGATGTTATGAAAAAGTTACAAAAAATTATTTAATTATAATTTTTCCATATTTGTTAACTCAATACAAACCAAAAGAGATAATTAATTGCTCAAATGTGTGTTGCTGTGTTTTTCGAAGTTCTTTTATATAGTAAACGTTAGACTATAATAACTCACTTTTGCACTTTACATTTTTTTATCTAATTTATCGTTCTAAAACGCGTTGCACCTTTCCCACATATTTACAATAAACTCTATTTCATTCCAAATTAAATAAAGTATTTCATACTGTTTAGGTTTAATCAATGCGTCTCTGATGATTCGTATTTTTTGATAACAAAGCGCAATAATAAGTGTCACATTTTGATAGTGTAGACTGACCACAATGATTCCGAGGATTCCACATGTTCTATGGATACGATCTGATCTAAAAGATACAGATCGCAGCGTTTAATATTCCCAAAAGTCCAAGGAGATTTCAAGACTTTTCGGCAAAGAACTTGAAGATAGCTGCAAAAAATCCAGAATCTCCAAGAGAGAATTCCATGAATTCTAAAAAAATAAAAATGACTGTAAAAAATCGAAAAGATTCCGCGAACGAGATTAAAGAATTCAAAAATACCATGAAATCTATTCGTAATCATAATCGAAATTTTCCTGCTGCTCGCAAGATCAATTGTTGGCATTTCGCCTCTGCAACGCTGCTGCGAGATCCTGTCTGAGCATAGCTTGCTGTTTTTGATCGGCTAAAGATTGCACCGATCGCAATCCGTTTACAATATCCTTTGTTTTGCCAAAATAAATCTCATTCAATGTATTACGAATCTTGTTCTCCATATCTTCCACCATTCTGCCAATATTTGCGATATGAGGGGACGTTTCACTAATCTGAGCATCTTGTTCCACCTGCGATTAATCTAAGCTATTTTTAAGCTGTTTACTTTAATATATATAATGAATTAAGGTGATTTAATAAGTCAAAAATTTGATACAGTTTAGTTCATGCCACAAAAGCTTACCTGACGCGTCAAACTACCACCCAAATTCATTGTACCAGAACCATGCTTATTGGTCTGTAACCATAGCATAGCTGTCGATGTGAGTTTATAGTGTGCAGTACGACCAGTCGATTTTTCTTGTACTTCCACCACGTGTATCGAATCCCAACAACCTTTAATTTTCTTAGAACCATCACCTGCCTTCTTGATGAGAATTACCGCTGCGAAGCCATGATCCAGGTCCCATAAGTATACTGAAGAGACTCCACCTTCGAAATATAGTTCCCGATATTGATCAAAGGCATGATTGGCGTCTATCTCCAGTTTTCTCAATCGCTCAGAGGGCATCGAGCCATCTTCTAATGGTGGATCATAGGTATTACTCCATGGTGACCTATGAGATATATGTTATATAGAAGTAATCTTTCTCTGGATTCTTTATCAATTCAAGCGAATCTTAACAATCTTAACAAAACCTGTATGAATCTCCATCCCTATTGTAGTCACACAAGAGATAGTCCTTGCCAGATTCTTTATCCTTGGCAATTTTTAATGGCTGATCCACTGAAGATAGTAGGTCTTCACATAGCGAAGGAACCAAATCGATCAAGTCGCTAAGATTTTTCTCAATCTGCTGCGGTGGCAGCCTACGCATCAGATCCAGCGCACAATCCATTTGCTGTTCCGTCTAAAATATACACATAATGAAAGATATAGCGAGGAAACATATGATTTACATTATTTGTAACATCAAAGAGCATTCCGACATTTTTTTTAAAAGTCCCGTAATTTCGATGCTAATTATATAGGAAAGAGAGAATGACAACAGAATGAGCAAGATAAGATCGCTGTCAAAAGATGATGATAATTGAAATCTAGTTATTTGGAAGTGATACGTGGAGACGAAATGATAAGGATAGTCTCACCATAATGCTACGATGTGTAATTGGTTATAGGCCGACGAACATCAAAATCTCGTTAGTCGACGCTGACGATAGAGTAAATGTAGGAACGTGTTTTCCACTGGTTACTATCTCGCCGAGATTTTCGCAAAAATAAGTGAAACCAGCATTTAAAGGGTGTGTCGTGGTACGAGCAGCGATTGGCTCGTTGCACTCGTCGCTGGCCGTTGCCTTCGGGAAGTGCGAGGTTAACTGTTCGCGTCGCAGACTATAGATAGATTAACATTAACGCTTACGATGACGTTGTCGAGCAAGCGGATTGGCTAACAGATAAGACTGACTGAGACAGCCTCATCTTCAACGGATTAAAACATTATGTATAGAAAATGTAATTTTATATGTCGATATATCAATATTTTTATGATGACAATATCTAGATTTCTGTTTTTAAAAATATCACTTTTACATATTACACTTTTACATATATCTTAATTAAGAAGATTGGTCGATATTTTTATTACATTTTATTTTCTCAAAGATCAATATTTTTATTTTATAATGTTTGAAAAATATCTTTTTAATGTCTTATTTTTTTAAGAATGGCGTCTCTATATACTTTGTAAATAGCACGTTATATTTTCGTAGATTGATATCGTGTATGCGATTAAGCAGTAGCAGTATGCTGCGCTTGCGCATATACTGCAGCCGGATGTGTATGTTTGTTCGTCATATGTAACAACGTATTGCAGTTGCAACTTTTTAGCCTTTACGTTTCTTTACGTTTATTGAAAGAATTAACGAGAATAATAATAATTAAAAGTTTCTTGGATTATCTATATATCGAAATATCGAGAATTCTTGTCACACGTTCTCGAGAAAGGATTTCACGACACGATCCCTTTAGCTTCACGAGTTCCTTTAGCTTGCAGTCACAAATGTGAAGAGTTAATAGTTTTCAATAACTCATTCGAAAATGCAAATGCAAGAGAATGAAGGTGCGGATGGTTAGTAAATTTGTATTCTTCGTTATAAAGGACAGTCGATTTCAATCATTGGTTGCGTTCATTAAGATTATTAATCATGGCTATTCGGATATAACCTTTCTAACAATGTTTCTCCATCATTATATTACTCTGAGATTATTTTTAAATTTAATTAGTTGAAAAATGGATACAGTGAAGATGTAAAAAAATATTACTATTGTTTTTACAATTTTTCTTTCCTGAAGAATAATCTCTATTCCTTTTCATAATTCAAATTGAATTAGATAATTTTGTCGAAATCAAAATTATTTATTAAAAACGTTCGTTAACATTGGTGATTGTATCTTATATGCATAGAAACTTACTTAATGAAACTTTTAAGCTAATGAAACTAATGATGCTTTTTTTTCTCAGGTTCACCATGGAACAATTCAAGTGGTTGTGACGAGGATCGTAGACCAGTTCAAAAGGAGGGTAAAAAGTCAAATGTGCTACCACTATGGGGCAATGAGAGAACTATGAATTTAAATCCGTTGATCCTTACCAACATACAATCGTCACACTATTTCAAGGTGAATTTGTACGAACTCAAAACTTACCATGAAGTGATAGACGAGATTTACTATAAGGTCTCCCATTTGGAACCATGGGAGAAAGGTAGCAGAAAGACTGCAGGTCAAACTGGCATGTGTGGAGGCGTGAGTATGTTTTCTTAGAAAGTATATTGTTCGATTTCTTCCTTCTATTTTTGTTTTTGACTCCTTTTGTGTTATCATTGATACATTTGTTGGAAATCCGAGGCGTGAGAGAGACAATATTTGTCACATTCAGACGTGTTTCACGTGGAACAGAAAAATGGCAATAGCACGAGTCTGCTGGCGAATTGTTTGACGAGAGTATACAAGGTGAAAAGCATAATGTCAATGTACGCGACGTCCAAATCGACAGTTTGTCTATCGAGCTGGACGCCGCGGCACGTTCGACAGGCCAAAAAGAGACATTGGTCATTGTTGCAGATTTTCAGAATTTGAGCATCAACAGAACCAAGTTGCTCGTTGTTCTTGCTCTTTCTTTCACTTAATTGCACTACTTATTGCAGAGTAGCATGTACTCGGTCCATATGTTATACGGTAACACGAATGTGATTTAACTGACTGAGGGGGGTGTAAATTTAGCGGTTCATGCAGGTCCGAGGCGTGGGAGCTGGCGGGATTGTTTCTACGGCATATTGCTTACTCTACAAGCTCTTCACACTGAGGTTGACTAGAAAACAATTAAATGGACTTATTAATCATCCAGACTCACCTTATATTCGTGCTCTAGGATTCATGTATATTAGGTAAATATTGAATACCCAGTTTTCAATATAGATTTTCAAAATGCGTTGAAATTATTTCAAGTTAATTCCCAATGAGAAGGCGAGATTTTTATTGGAAATTTGCAAGTAAAAATATATAAATAATTAAAAGTATTATCATTAAAAAATTAATTATGCTTGCTTGTTGATTTATTATATTTTTTCCAGTTTATAAAGTTTAATCTTGGTTAAAATTCTATAAATAAATAATAAAATTTTGATTAATATAAAAAAATTTGAATGTAAGATATAAGATTGTATAATTATATTTATATATATATATATATATTGTATATGTATATATGTATATATATATATTGTATATATGCATATACATATATATTAAATTTATCTAGATTAATCTTTATATAACACTAGTTTACTAGATTGCTGCAAGGTTGATGAATATTTCTTCACAGGATTTATACTACAATAGATTATATAAACTGACTTAGCCTTTCTCTCTTTATCAAAAATAAAGTAAAATAAATTTTTTATGTGTAAAGTTTTATGTGTAAATAAAATTTTTATGGTATCTTAATTATTCAAATATAATTATGTATTAATGCTAATTATGATCAGGTATACACAACCACCGGCAGACTTGTTCATATGGTATAGCGACTATCTGGAAGATGAAGAGGAGTTAGATGTAAAAGCAGGTGGTGGACAAATGATGAAAATGGGTGACATCTTAAAACAATTCCTTACTAAACTTGAATGGTTTTCGACACTATTTCCACGAATACCGGTACCGATACAAAAAGATTTGGAATTGCGACTGGCTGAGCGATTTCCACAACAGCAGATGAATGCACGTAATGCTAAACCACCTATCACGCTCAACAGTCACGGCAAGTACGGTGGCAAGGATGGTCGCAAGGACAATGGGAACCTGACATCACGGAACCAGCAGCCCCGTCACATTCCCGATAACGAAGCTCAATGGGGAGAGGCTGAGCGTACGAGTCACTGGCGTGCCAGGTGCGTCCACGTGGTATGAATACAACGATCACGTTACTTATTAATGATTTTTTTCACCTGTTGAATATGCGATTAATTGCTGCGATTCGCTCGTTTCCCGATGCTCGTCGGTGGACGCTCTTTTCGAGGTCAAGCGGCGAGGCTTGGAAACGTGGGGAAATATACCCTTATCTAGAAAATCATCTTTATTATACATTTATCGATTTAGATGAAAGATAGGACGGTGAATCTTATGTGTAGCGCGTGTAAATCGAGCCTTGCAGTCAGGACAACCAATATCATACTTTCGTTTGAACGTATCTCTTTACAGATCTGACGAAGATCGTAAGGACAGGAACAGAGAGCGCGATCGGGAACGAGAGCGCTTGCGAGATCGTGATCGAGAGAGGGCTCGCGAACGGGATCGGGAGAGGGACAGACACAAAAGATCTGGCAGCCGCGACAGAAGTAGAAGACAAAGGGATTACAGAAGCCGCAGCAGAGACAAATCGCACAGAGATCGTAGTAGAGATCGTCATCGTGACAGAGATCGACATCGAGATAGGTAGGAAAAGACATGGATCTTTAAAGTTTAAGAAAAAAAGTTAATGTAAGGATTTCAAATGTAGCTTTAATTTTCTGAATAATATAAAACTTATATAAATATATATACACAGCATAACATGTTCCTGAGAAATTTATTGTTATGTATATTTTATAAAAATTTACTGTTTGATAATTATTATGTCCAATAAAAGCAAATAATCTGCTTTTGAATACCTGTACATTTGAAAATTTTTACTTTTAAAGGTAAATTTTTGTCTTTGGAGGTGTTTAAAAAAATAATTATTTTGATTTCAGGAGAGGTTCACCGTACGACTATGCCACAGAGTTGGCACGTGAGCGCGAAAGGCAACGAAGAGAAAGGGAATAAACAAATAAATGTGAACGTTGCTTATATGTAACGTGTACATATTTAATTATTTGTACGAATTGTATAACTATGGGGGATAAGAGAAGACAACAAATTAGAGATGAACTATCTTCGCTATCATTATCACCATCAACAACATGCAATCTGTATTCCACGTGTTTACAGAAGTAGAATATATTTTGGAAAAGTAATTCGGGTGGGAATGTATTAGCCTAAATCTAATTTCTCTATACTCACAATATGTAGTTTACATGTTTTTATAAAATAAATTCATCACCGTCACTGTCACTGATACAGTCTGACGATGTTTCTGTATTTTATAAGCGTCGAGACTTGTGTTCAATTAAAAAGGCAATTTGCAAGATTTTTTCAAGTAAAATTATATATATATATATATATATATATATATATAAAATTATAATATATATAAATATATATATATATTGTATATATATATATATATATATATATATATACATACATATATACAATAAATTGTCCGCATGCGACATTTAAATAAGATTAAGTTGAAATTGTTCTAATCGAGATATAACATATTATTTTCGAATTAGTAATTTTTTCTTTTTTTCTCTTTTCTTTATAACTTAATACATTTTTTCTTCCATTAAAAATTTTTTATTTTTATTTTTATTTTACTTTTTCCAAAGTATAAAATATGTAATTATATATTCGGGGAAAGAGAAAGAGAAATTTTAGAAAAAACAAGAAACAAGAAATAGATGATAATAAAATATCATATTTTCTTTATCTCAAACTATTATTAATAGAAATTCGGAAATCATTTTTTTATGTCTTGATGATCAAAATCAAATCTAGTTAATTTATAAATATTCGATTTTCAATCAAAATTGAAAATTGCATTACAATTTGCTTTCTGCAAGAGCGAGCGAAAGCTGTGTGGTCGTCTTTTAGCGCGCAAGTTTCAATTTCGTAGCAAAATCATTACGAATGAAATTACGAACATTAGATTGCGTCGCTTGCGGTGCGCCTCGATGAAGTAGCGATCAAAAATGGCGGCGATGTACAGTCGCAACGAGTGAGGCATCGACAAACCATGAGAAAGACGCGTGTCATTAGGTGACACGGAACGCGTGGCCAATTAATACAAGGTGAAGTTATGTTCGAAACGCGTTATCGCCGATGTTCATTATCAGGAGTGGCTCGAGTGCTATGGCGTCAGGTGAAAAAATTTCCGTCTAGGAATAAAGATATAAAATCGTGATTTTTATTAAAAGTTGTGCCGTTATTGGATTGTATCTGTAATTAAGATTCGGATGAAACGAGAAAAACTCAGTTAATTATAATTAACAATAAGCGATTGCTGATAACTGGTACGAGAACGTCAGCAAGCAGCCATGACATCGCCGCAAACAGGAATAGGTCATGTGATCGTCAATAGCGCGGGAAATTATAGTTTTGACGCGCTTTTGATCCAACTTTGTCGAAAGAATTTTATTTTTGCATCAATTTTTTACAATTTCTATTCCAGGATTTAAATCGATAATATAAAGTAATATATACATATCTATGTTTATATTTATATATAAAAAAGGATTTATATATTTTATGAAAGTATATTTTTCGTATTATAATAGAATTAATACATTAAGAAGAGTCATGAATAAAAATTATATTTGAGTTATATTCTTAATTAATAAGAACATTCTTAATTAAATTCTCATTTTATTATTTTTATTATTGTATAATTAATTATATAATGATCATGAATTCAAGAACTGCAATAATTATAGATGATTGGCCGACGTTGTATTCTTTTCGCCTTGGGTATCCTCCTGATCCTGGTCCTCAGTATGAACGTCTACTTCATTCGGATGATGGTCGAGAGCTCCTTTTCACGGAGAATCCACGCTAGAAGTACATTGGATTTGAATGCCAGACAGGATTTCTCTACGTTATTGCGATCCAATGAAAAGAATTCGCAATTAAGACCAATTATAAGAGACATCAGCGAGAAGCTCAAGGAGGAGATTCGT
The DNA here is from genome assembly GCA_020341155.1 of Eciton burchellii. NCBI lineage: Eukaryota > Metazoa > Arthropoda > Insecta > Hymenoptera > Formicidae > Eciton > Eciton burchellii. The sequence continues at coordinate 442,450 of JAHMML010000088.1, forward strand.
ACGCTGCCTTCCAAGTATTTTAAGCAGAACACCAGCTACACTCTTGTTCTGGATCGGTTGTTAGCGGAATTAAGGATAATGTCGAACATCCGCGAGGATATCTGGAATATTCCCAATAATAATGTTAGAAAACTTTCTATGGTATTTGGTAGCATTTAAAGCAGTTTTACACACATTTAAAGTTTAATTTAAAATTAATTTTAAATTTAATTTAAATTAAAAAACTTTTCTGTCTTAAATTTTGAATTAAATTACATTTAATTAATTCTATTGTCCATAATTAACGTTATTCCATTTATCGCCATCCTAGGATAGCTTGAGAGCTAGGACCTAGCTTCTGATCTTTTCGTTTCTAAAATATTTTTGAAGACTTTACGTTGATTAGCTCCTGCAAAAAACAGGTTCGCTAATTGTCAAATGCTTCTATAATTTGTATCATCTAATCAAATAAATAGGTAAACATAGTTAATTATGAAATGTAGTAATATATACATTGTGCATGCACAGTGGCCGGATGCCCATCACTTGATTCCGCCGGTGGCACCGGAACTAGGCACTATTCTGGAGGTCCTGCGAAGATCCAAGGTGATTCGCGCGGATAACGCTCCATTGGGTACGCAGCTGAAACTTATGCTCAATCTGGAAAATGGTGTGAAAGGATTATTTAAGCCGCAATGGTACTCCAGAGATGCAATAATACGTGGACCGGTGTATCATGGCAAAGATCGCCATAATGCCGAAGTAGTGGCTTTTCATTTATCATCGTTATTAGCATTACGAAGAGTACCACTTACTGTTATACGAAAACGTATGTAAAAGTTCTTATTAATATGAAATTAAAAAAAAAGATTGCAAATTTATTGTGATATATTGATAACTCAAATTATTTTCATTTTAATTATTTCTCTCCAATAAAAATAGGATGTAATTTTAATTTTGTATTAATGAATTAATCAAATTAATGATGCTATCGTAGTTAATTTGAAAGAGGAGATTCACAATCATGCGACGCCAGAGTTGTATACGACCATGTATCAGGAAGATAATAATACGTGCCTATATGGATTTTGTCACTATTGTTCGCCGGCGGATCCCGTTTGCGGGACGGGAGACATACTGGAAGGTGCTCTCATCTTTTGGCTACCGCGATATCTGAGATTGGTGAAGCATCGTCATCCTTGGCAACGAACTTACAAGAAAAACAAACTCGCCGCATGGGAAATCGATGAAGCCTACTGTGATAAGGTATTCATTTCGCTATGTATTTTAAGAATATTTTTAAATATAATAAAAATATAGTAAATATCGTCAAAATGGAAAAAGTGCAAATATGGCACAAGCACAAGAGTAGTATAAATATATAATAATATATAACAAAATATATATAAATTAGATATAGCAAAAATATTTAAAGGATTTATTTGTAATTATTCATTATTAAATATTAATAAACGCAATTTCTTTGTAGATAAAACGTTAGTCATTGTTAGAAATTCTGGTTTTATATTACAATAATATACTTTTATAGGTGAAAGACTCCAAGACATATTCACCACAATCATCGAGCAGACTCTTGGATCTGATCGATACAGCAATTTTTGACTTTCTCATGGACAATGGCGATCGCCATCATTATGAGCTCACACAAAATAACTTTCATAATCCTGCAGTATTGCTGATCGATAATGGGAAGAGCCTAGGCAATCCTGACATTGATCATCTTGATATTCTAGCGCCTCTATATCAATGTTGCATGTATGTACAATCTTCATAGTTGTTATAAAAATTATGTCATTTCAAAGAGATATAAAATATATAAGATATAAAATAAAACATAAGAGATGTTTTATTTAGGAGCTGAATTATATTTTGATGTTATTTTTAAAATCTATCTTTGTTTCGTGTATTCTCTAGGTCAAAAGTTGCATAGAAAGGTGTAAAAATAAAGAAAAAATGATTTTTTTTCAGCATTCATAAAACCACGTGGGATAGATTGCGATTATTCAGTGGTGGAGCCTTAAGCACAGCATTAAATAGACTTCTCGCACACGAAGCTGAAATATCGGATGTTGCCCCACTCATCACAGAAGAGCATTTAAATGCTATGGATAGAAGACTGCTTACTATTTATGGTGTAGTAGAAAATTGCCTGAAGCAGAAGAAATACGTTTCGAATGTAATTCTGGATCATCGATAATTCGAGAATAACTTTTAGAGCATGTTGCAAGATATATTAAGTATACAAATCAGAAAACGTTCCTTATACAAAATAAGTAGAACTGAAATGTCGATTAATTAATTGAATAGGATAAATTGAAATTTTCAGATTCAAATAAATATTCTTTTATAAGATTATAAGAAAGATACATATGAGATCTTCAATTTTAAAAAATATTTGTCTTGGTAATTGAAATTGAATTTTATATCTTTTATGAAATGAATCTCTTTTTAAGATGTTATTTTGTGTTAATATTCTGTTGTATTATTCGAGGACAAATAATAATTTCTTTACCAGGAATAATTTTGCGAGGCATAATAATTTTTTCGCTATTAATAGATGGATGCAGATTGCAAATTAAAAATTGCCTAATAAGACTCAGATTTGAATGCGATTTATTTGATGACACAGTTAATTATCGTTATTTGAATAGAATTCGGTGTGCGACGCCGTGTACAGCGTATATAAATACGGTACAAACGTAAAAAAACCTGTAAATGCGATTGTATTATCATATATGATACGTTGACATGTCACCTGTTGTCGTAACTGGATGACACCGTGCCACCAATCATGTACAATATATATAATCTTCGTGGGCCCCGTGTTATCTCTTGCGATCATAATCTTTCGATTAGCTTCTGATGCACATTTTCATATTTCTTATATTTTTTTTAATTGACGAATATAAATCTTAATCTTTTATTTTTAAAAAGATTATTAAATAGATGCCTTATCTAATGTGATAAATTCATTGTTTAATATTAATATTAATATATAATATATATAATATATATATTATATTAATATTAAAACAATTTTTCCATATTTCCATATTTTCTAATAAAAAATAAATATTCGTATTGCGATGAAACTAATAATTATCGCCATTAAATCTGTTTTGATAAAATTTGATAAAAATTATGTTATAAAAATACTTCATTCTGACTTTCTGAATGATCTGAAATATTTATTGAAAAACATGTAATATAAAAGTATATTTTACATTTTTTTTACGTAATTATACGAGATATAAAGATGAGGCAATGATTGACTTCATTTGCATATGAGAAAGCGTAAATAAAAATTATTACAAAAGATACATCGGGGCCCATTCGTGCGGGACTTCAAATCGAATTCGCGCATCTAGCGTAGCCTATCTCGCTTTTGTGTTTCTCGTATTTACAACGTTACACATGACCAGAATTATTCACGTACCTTACAAGCTAATTAGAAATTCCATTTGTATAATATGTATATATTTATATATATAATATTAACGCCGTCGTCTTCAGGTATGTGTATATATACATATATATATATATATATATATATATATATATATATATATAATATTAACATATTATTTAATTAAATATAGAGCTTTCGTAGCAAAGTATGTATAAATAGACTATTTTTGCACAGACCACGATCGCTTGCTTCGAACTCGCTCACTTTCTCTTTGTCTACTTGTACAAGCGAGATCCTTCGCTTATTTATCTGATATCCTTATGTTCCTGCGTTTAGATATAATTTTTATTTGAAAAATAGTCGGACAAGGGAGAAATCCTCCTCCTGAGAATTTCTCGGTTCGAAGCTGCTTTTACGCTCTTCTATTAATACTGTATACACCAAATCGACGAGATCGATCGACGAGCTGATTACTATTCGATTTATGCTCGCGATCGTCTCGATGTGAAAAATGCATTTCATCAAAATAAAATCCCGCAAACAGTAGTATAGAGATCATTGCATCGCATTTACGCGAACAATTAGCTTAATCAAAAAAAATTTATCAACAAAAGTGGCGAAATCGTTAATATATTTGAGATATTTATATCTTTAAGACATTTATTAATTTTAAAATGTCTTGTGATTAAATCAGTATTATAAAAAAACTTGAAGTTTGTAATTATTGCTAAAATCAAGTTAATATTTTTTAAATAAAATTATTAATTCCATTTCACCAACAAATTAAAAGCAAGTTATAAAAAGAAATTCTAAATTCATAGGAATTTGCTCAATTTTTCTTGATTCGCCTATATATCTGTTTTAAGGAAAAGTCAAATTCGTTCATTTAACTTTATGTATCACACTTAAATGCTGGACGCACGTACAAATCTATAAATATAGGCCAGCTTTAATAGGCATCTTAAATACCCTTTAGATCGTTATGAACGTAACAATCTAAGAGCTTTTATTGATGTCATGCGATCTTAAAATAGTTAACGCTTTGTGACTTTATTCTTATTGCGTTTCAGAGGGGCCTCAAACGTATGATTTCACGTTTATCGCGATAAAGACAATTGTTTCGTTAACTTATCCGAGTTCATCCCGAGAAATGCAGTATAATGACATCTCTTTGATTTCTTTCCTTTCGATTTTTAATCTTTCTGAGGCATTCGTTCTTTGACTTGATAATTTCTTCCAATAAGAATGCATATTCCGTAATAGTTTATATAATTGTGATTAAAACTAATTCACTTGCTCTATATTCGGCGATCGGAACGATCACATAATTGTGCGATCGCGCAATTATCGATCTTTATTCTGTAATTCCGTCTTTGAGCGGCCGATAGACGCATTGATCTTTCGGCAATAAGTTTCTTCTTGATATCGTACTGTTTTACAGTGCCGATTCTACTCCTCTCGACGAGGATGTTGAGCTACTTAAATCTTCTGAATGGCGAGTATGCGATGAATCTAGAGACGTTACCGAATCGCTATCGTTGCTATGTGGACTCGAATAATTCGCCGCTTCCTGTAGTCTCATCAACATGTTGAGCTGCAAGAATTATATTAAAATGTTAAAGATGAAATCAATTCATATTCAAAATGCATATGTTATATATAAATATATAACTAAATATAAAATATGAAATATCTGCTAAATACTTATATAAAGTATAAAAAATTATATATATATTTTTTCTTAACTCTTTCTTTTCTTCTTTTTTTGATATAATGATTAATAAATGCTTACCAGAGGATCTCCCTCGGTGTCACTGTGAGTACTTCCGAGACTCTTTACGCTAGAGGCGCCCACGCCGGAGGTGTGTCCGCTGGATACGACATCGTAACCCACATCTTCGGGTCGCAAACGTAGAAGAGCATCACTACCACCATGCACGGCATGTGTCGATAGCCAAGGATAGCTGGACGTGATGAACTGTGCTGGATCTTCCCACGTAGGCTCGCCGTTTCCATTTCCGCTCACGCGTTTTCCGTACAACGCCAAGCCTTCCCTGACCGCCTCCACTAGATATGGTATCACCGAATAGTTCCACAAATCAGTGAACCACACCTGAGAGCCGGCTACTTCCATCGGACATGACAGGAAAAGTCGCGGGCCTAGCAGATTATTGATATTATTATTATTTAATCGAATTTACTGATACATAGAAATGTTCATAATTTTGTAAAGAATAGCAAAGTTATAAACAAAGTACAAAAAATATATAGACACTTTAAATTTTGGGTTAATTAAAATTTATATAGCTTTTATATTTTAATTTTATATATTTTTTTTTAAGAATCGTAATAATTTGTTCGAATTATATTTTCCAATATGGAAGTATCTTTTCGTTTTCATACCTATAGTGACGTCTGAGCTGCTGTGAGTCTCTAGAAACTTATTGAGATGCAGCCACACACGCGGCAGCCATTCAACTACCGCTGCCATTTCCGCATTTCTCGTCCCGGCACACTCTCGCAATTCGTGCTCCAGTAACTTCCTTCTCAGGTAACGTCCTAGAAATCCCTTCACCGGCTCCATGTGGTTCGCGCATAATACCCACCTATTCAATTACATAATTAAAACCAAGATTATATATGAAGAGGAAAATATATAATTTCTTTACTAATTAAAATAATACATAGATGGCATTTTAACTTTACATTAAATTAAATTAAATTTTTAATATTCATTTTCTTACTTAAAATTAAAAATTCTAAGAATATTTTTAGAAAAATCATTAAAACATTCTTTGCATAGATATTGTCAGAATGCATCTTTATCATCGTATAGGTACCTGAAATTATGATGCAACTGTAAATTGGTGGTGCTGCAAGTGGCTTGGCTCATGGTACCGATAATGGCAGGACATGATGAATGTCTAGTCCCTAAGAGTCCACTGAAAAGTTCGCCTAGAGACGTGGCATGTTGCAGGTTTTCTAGGATGATTACTCTGGGTAATTCATCGGCGGTATTCGAGTCGCATCTCTCGGCAATATGCGCGAGATATTGACGCAGTTCTTTGCTAGATTTATGATCGACGTTGAAAGTGGCGACGGCAGTGGCATCCTTAGTGTCGTTATCGGCATCTACCAGGGCATGCGCCAGTTTTCCAGCTAAATAACTTTTTCCCGTACCGCTTGGACCGCACAGAATCACTCTGCGATGCTCCGTTAGAAGGGAGATCAGCCGCTGAACGATGGAACGCGGTATGAGAGTGTCCACCGCCAACCAGGAGTAACCCGATAAAACTAGATAGATAGTCTTCACGTGACCGATTAAATAACCGCACGGCAATAGTTCGGGATGCTGCGAATCGCTGGTGCATCTATGGGAGAGAGATTACAAATTAAAAGATTCTACAAAAAATATCTGATCAAATAGTTGAATGTTTAGAATGTTGAATGTTTTAAAATTTTTTAAAGATTTTAAAATTATTTATTTAAGAATTTCAGAGAAATGATATTTCTTAAATAAAAAAGATTCGAAACTTCATAATAAAATAATGATTTATCTCTTTTCTCTTTTTAGTTCAGAAATGTTGGATTAACTGCGAAATTTTTCGAATGCTAAAATAAAGTTCCTGATATCTCTATTTTATCTTATTTTGTAAGCGATTATTAACCTGGAGGCCTCGCCAAGATGATATGCAGCAACACACTCGACACCAAGACCAAGATTTGTCACGGGATCTACTCGGGAGACGTACTCTTTGAAACAACGCCTCACCATAGAATCTAACGCATCCCAACTGGTCTTGTTGCTGATGCACACGCTGGCGATTACACAATGCGGTGGTTCGCCCATGGCGCCATCGGCAGAACTTCCGGTAACCAGATTATAGTTGAAATTCCGCTCATTGCCGAGATAAACAGCCACGTTGATTCTTTTGCCATCGGTGTCTTGCTCGAGGACCGATTCCGAGGTCGTTGTGCTCGATGGCACTACAGTGTGTTCGACCGGAACGTTAAGGTCCTCCAATTGGTCAGCCGTGGAACTAGCATCGCCATTCGATAGCGCCGCGACACTTGATGCTACTTCGGTCATGCTGAAGCGTCGATCTGGATCGCTAGGTAGAGAAGACTGAGAGGAGGTGAGTGACTTTGAAGTCACTAGCCGTTGCAGACGTTCATTGTTTTGCTTTAGGTTTAGCATCTCATACTGAAAGAAGCAATGAATTATCATGCGGTAGTAGAATCAATAAAAATTAATAGATTATTAATTAAATTAATTACGTGGATTCTTTAATGCAGATACTGTGCTTTTTCTAAGTTGTAGGTTTGAAATATTATCATATACACATATATATATTTCATTCGATGTAAATCTTTTAGGTTTTTTCGGTTATAAAAATAATTAAAGAAATTGAAATTTGTGATTGTATTTAGAATTTTTGTGTAATATTACTAATAACAGAATTTTCCAATCTCTGTGATTTTCTCATTGAAGAAAATTTGAGGAAAAAGAGATACAAAGGAATTTTTGTATGTTTTATAAAGAAAATCTTCATTCATTCACTCACTCTCATCTGGATGACGGTATCCTTCAAAGATTCCAATTGATGAGCCGAAGATAGCGCTTCCAATCTGATATCCGTGAGCACTAAATCTTTCTCTCTCAGTTGCTTTTTCAGCTCATCTACATCCTCATCTTCTTTCTTGTACAACGCCGAGCTGCTCTTGCTTCCCGACAGAGGATTTTCATGATCGGGCGAATTCTGACCATTATTCCTCACGATCTGTGTTCTCGTGACCTCGTGCTTGGAAGCAGTTGGCAATCTGGGACTATTCGGCGCGCTCAATTCACCGCCTGGGCTTTCTTTACAATCTTCAGCATCAGATACCGAGCCATGGCGGTTCTTGCGCGATCTGGAAAACGCTTTGGAGAAAGAGCTGCGCAACCAACCCTTCTTCTTGTGATGGCTGCTGCTGGCCGAGCAGGCGCTGCTCAGCGAGTTTAAAGACGTTACGCTGTCTGCAGATAGCTGCCGCGCCATTGACGCTCCCTGATGATGACTGCTGCTACCGGTGCAACCAGTGGTGGACTCGGAATCGCCTAAAGTATGACGTCGTCCGTTACTCGCGGATGGACCATTATTTAATCCAGCCTCGGCGCTCTGTTTGCGCAACCTCTCGATGGTCTCTCGGAGTTCCTGAAGTTCGGAATCCTGGAAAAATCGAGTATCACCTTGAATTTATATATTCGTTTTATTTATTTATCTCTTTTTCTTTCTTGATAATATCCAGATAATGTACAATTAGAAATTTTTGAAGGAACTATTGCAAAGCTTAGATTTTTATCGTCAATCTCTCGTCAGATATATTATGCGTTGATAATCGATGTTTTTAATGATAACTCATATTCATATAATCATTCTCACCTTTTTCTCCGCAGTCGCAGTGAGCTGTTGCAATCTCTGAGTCATGTTGGACAATGATTGCTCGAAAGCAGAGACCACGTGTGCCTGAAACAAGCAAAAAGTGATAAATTTTGTTCTCGCATAATCTCGCATAATCTCGTATATATGCAGTAGATTTAAATCTGCAAAATCATTGGTTAAAGGCATGACTTTATTTCATTAACAAGACACAGCACAATTTCTTATTGCAATCTTTCGCAATACATATAATTTATTCAACAACACAATTCTATTCCTCGATCAAGTGTAATCTTTATTTCCACCTGAACTAATTGTATAAATTATTTCACTGCATGGTATCACTTGTCTATTTATTCAACGGGAACAGCATCCACGTTGGTAATTGAGATGCAGAAGCGTAGCAGATAGACGTAAACATGTACGTAATTTTCAAAGCGACGTTAAATATCACTGCTTAATATCTCATATCAAATAATATGCCTGCTTCTTCAAGGAAGAAACGCTCGGATCTCTGCGACCGCATGGAGATTAATAATCGTCGTGGTCTCTTTTACGAAGTATACATTGCGTGTTGGTATATATCGACTCGCGTTTCTCGTAATTATTCTCTCAGAAGAGCCTTCTCTCTCTTTCGGTCTCAGCGTTGCGCCGTGAAACGCGAGAGATAATCAGCCGTGGCATAGGAAGAAAGTCGTTCGCGCGACGAAACGGCTGCTAATCTGAACTAGAGCGATGCAAATTAACCCTGTCCGTTTCTTCCTCGCTCCTTCATCGCTCCGTTCATCTCGTTCGTCTTGTTCCCAGCCATATGGTCGACGGCTGTTGCTTGTAATGCTCTTCTTCGACATTTCTGTTATTACAACTCGCGGCCGCAGCTGATACGACGCTGATGATACGGTTGGCCAGTCAATGCTATGATTGTGTTGCAAGTTTCATCCCGATGCGAGAAAAGATAACATAGAAGCGTAACGTAGATCCTTGTAATTATTATAAGTAAAAAATAGGACGGATTAATAAATAGATGTCGAATGATTATACTATAATCATGCGAATTAGGTATCGCGATAATAAAAATTAATTTATGAGCGTATTGTTATTGGACGGCGATGCTCGTAATTATGCGACTGCTCGTTACTTTACGCTCATTGTAATGATTATTTTATTTATAACCGAGCAGTTATACGCGAGGAGAATCATTAATTTATTTGCGACTATGTATTATTTTTCCACATTGATACCGATAGTTGTTTTATGATTCATTTTAATGAATCTCGCAAATCTCGAGTTCGCCCGCGTGAAACCGTATGATTAAATGATTTTCCTTAGATTTCTAATAAATTAATAACGTCTCAACTTTAACAGGCATTTTTTTTCTTGTAAATAACATCGCTTATTTTATATGCGTTTTTGGCTCGACTGTATCTGCGTTTCCGTGACTTTTAATCTTCCATAAAAATGACAATGACTTTCTAAAAGAAGAACGATTATCTATCCGAAGAGAAGAATAATAGGTTTGTGCCACGCTGCTCGCGCCATGCACGTGAGTCTTATTTCGCAAGAGCAATTGCGGATTGTGAATAAAATTTTCAAGGCTATGGAAAGGTTGAGAGTCGTTCAGTCGAACAAATGTGGAACACTTCCCAAAGAGATGCTTCGTCCGCCGCAAATCGTAGGCGAGATGATACACAGTGCAACCTACATGCCCGATCTTTACGTTTTATCATCTCGTTTCTTTGCAAAAAGATAAGAAGCGGAGATGAGAAAAACTGGTAGAGAATAAAGAGGCATTATCAGATAAGCCGTTTGTTCTTTTAAATGCCAACACAATGATTAACAACAATCGTAATACAATTTTAAACAAATCTAGATTATAAGAACGAGGGAGAACAGAGACATAATAGTATAAATATTAATTACAGATATAAATATTAATAAAGAGATTATTTTTATAATTATATGTAACTGTAAATAACATGATGTAAATAAATATATATGATCTTTTTAAAGATAAGTTTTCAAAGAAAAACTTTATATTTTACACACTCGGAAATCTCTGAGATTAACATTAATCAGATAAATCAATAAATCAGAGTTAGAGAAACATCTCAGAAAAATATTGAAATTTTTTTCTCTTTTTAGATACTCAAATCCAATAATTGAATTTCAAATTAAAATGTTAGAGGGCTAAGGGGCTCCCATCAAGAATCTTGACGTAATCATTATGAAACTCAGAAAGGATTTTTGTTTTATGTTCCTTCTTTCTTCGATTAAGCGACATAGAGGCGGTCGCTGAACCCAATCTGATCACAGAGAGAGAAATCCCGGAAAATCCCTTCGAGACTTCGAAATCTCGATCGCCGGAATCGGCTGTTCGCTATTGTTCCCACCAGCATAAGCACCGATCTCTTCCTCGTCGAAATATCGCGGCCGCGTGATCGAACAATCATAAAACTCCAAGAGAACGATCAGCGAGATCCACTCTCGTGGACGAATGTGGAATCGGGATCGCGAACAAAGGGACCGGTGGGAGCCAAGATTGCAAGTGCAAGCGTGTAGGTGCGATCCTCTGGAGTCGCGCGCGTAATTCCGGGGAATTATTCCGCTCGTAAAACGGTAACGGCGAACGTGGGACACGTAATTTGCCGCAGCGAGAGCAGGCGTCCTGGGGCCCATTGTCCCATCTCATTACTTCAACATGCGACACGAAATGATTCTCATGCATCTGCGATCCGCGTGTTTGCACATATCTGCGACTCTCCATTCAGAATCTGTCAGATGTTGAATCCGGCAAGATCCTTCGATCGAGCGTTAAATTCGATTATTTTTTCGATTATTTTTTCTGCACGAAAAAAATCCAGATAAAATCCGGATAAATTCCGAGATTAGTCACATTATATTTTGTTATTTGAGCAGCGTCCAGTTATTTGAGATCCGTCCGAAGAAATCGATGCGATTATCAAGGAATTGAGGGGGGCTGAAAAATTTAAGATATCGCATTATATAAATTACAAATTGCTTTAGTTATAAAAATGAATGAAAGATCTGAAATCTGTGTGTAAAGTAATAACAACCTGAAATATAACGCGTCTCATTTGACATCCGACTGAGAAGACACAATTTAAAAAAACTGAGGGGCAGGAGAGGGGAAGGAGTAGGAGTATAGAAGATATCTGAGACACAAAGTCAAACTAAAATTTGATTTTATCAATCAATTTGAAATTATCAGCCCATTCATCAATCAACCCGACGTTTCTAGATATAAGAATTTAAAATCACTTGAATACCGTCGAGATCCGCCGAGGCGGGATTGGGACTTGTCTGGTTATTTGGGGTCGGAGATCCGTTAGGCCCCCTTGCGTAATCGAAAAATCAATATTCGCCGAAGATCGGTTTCCCGGGCAACCTCTAACCGGCAGAGAAAAGACTGAGGCACCGTTCTGCCCCGTATCTTTGCTCAAACAGGATAAGAATGCTATGCAGGGACCGAGCGAACGAGATCGGTGGGTCCGCTTGTACGAGCCCCGATAATGACTCGTAAATATTGGCTCCCACGCTCGCCACGCTAATGTGCTCGACTTCACCTACTGTCGAGGGATGCATCTAATATACGTACGCTACGTACGAATGTTCATAAATGCACTGACGGTCTACCCACTCGCTCGAGGCCTTTAAGGCCTCGCGCGCTCTCCTCGAGCTCTATTGTCAGCGTGCTCCCGAGTCGGACCACGTGTGACGTACGATCACGGCGGTGCTAATTGAGACGTCGATCACGAAATATGAATGATGCCGACAAGCGGAGACTTAATTTAATGTTCTCGGGAAAATAAAAAATAAAATATATACAGAATATATCTTCGAATCAGAAGACTCGAATAAATTCGAATAGAATAATTTAGACGGCGAATGTCACTTTTGCATGATTTTCGCAGAATGTATAATGACGAAATATTATTTGTGTTCATTATTATTTGTAGAAGACCATATCAATATCGCATTTTTTGCGAATTGCGAAGAATGTAACTCACATCTGTCATCTGTCAAAGCATTAATAATCTCTCGACGCTAACTTCTGACGATATCAGAAAAAGGAAAAGAGAGAGAGAGAGAGAGAGAGACAGAGAGAAAAAAAAAAGTTCATTTTTTAGTACCCCGGCTTCTTTACTTCGTTGTGCTTAACGAAGGGTCGGCCGAGGACGGATAGAAGAGGACTAAAAAGTGGACCGGAAGCCTGCAGCAAAAACGCACGTGCCGAGAAGCAAAATGCATTGCGCGCGCGCTGTAACAGTGATGCGCCTTGTTCCCTGTGGAAAACACCGAGTGATCGCCGATGCATCTTGACGAGCTGCGTCGTGGCCGAACGGCTCAAGTTTATTTTGATCCTCGACCAATGTCTCGTTCTCTTTCCCCTCTCTCTTTCTCTCTGTCTCTCTGAGATTTCCGAGTCAGTCGATCAATTGTTCGCGGCCTTGTAAGAGACGAATAAAGAAAGAAAATAATTTGAATTGTTGAATTAATTCAACAAATATCCGTAAGATATGCGGCTGGGAAATATAATCGTCTAAAAAAATTGTTTGAATACGTAGTTTTATATTAACTGCTACTGATAATAACGAAAATGAATAAAATTTAATGATTCTTGATAAATCGGAAATTTGTATTCTTTCTTGCTCGGAGTCGTCACGCGAACTGTCGCATGATACAGATATCAAGTTCGCAGTTATCGCGACGTAAAGTTCAGACGCAAAAGATTCGTAACGACAAAAAGGCAACTTGATATCTCGCGAGCATTCCTCGCAGATGGTCTCGCGGTGAAAGGGTTAAGGCCGCGACTCTCTCCGTCTCGAGGGGTCTCGCGTGATGTACAGAACGCTTCAAGCTCAGATATCAAGAGGGAATGAACGCAATCGCGATAGCAAAGTTGCTGCGAGACAGTCTTTAAGGCGCCAACGAGAAGACCTAGAAGGTCGCTGATGCGATAAGTCAAGGTCCACTGCGAAGCTCAGCGGCAGGTTCTTACGCGGCTAAACACGCGTGCAGTACTTTTAAGTACGCTAAATCTACATGACCATTACGTTTCATGAGATGTCGGATGAAGATTTATGTCGGCTTTAAATACCGCTAACAAACGTTGCTCACGCGAGGAAATACGGCGAATCAATTACGAGGGAACGATTAGGGGCGCATTTCCATACGTACGGTTCCTTTTCGCGGATAACCGACGCAGAATTGTTTATCGCTGACAATTATTTTAGGAGAAGCTCTCTTTGCCTCGATCACTTGATTCAACTTGATCGCTCGAGGCTCGCTCGAATAAGAAACCGTCTCGCTGAAGGATCGAATGCCAAGCCAACGAGGCTTGAAAAGATTTTAGGGAAAATTCCCAGGAATTCCCCAATAGAATTTCCGACTCGGCTCTGAGTAAAATTGCGACACCCCGTAGCGTTTCACCAAGAGGAATATCGCACTTCTGTGGGAACTGTTAGCCCAGTTAGCTCGGGTCGTAACGCTTCGAAGGTTTATGCCGTGTTCACAACGTGCATTATTCCCAGTTCCCACCGTGGCTCTCCTCCTCCCTCCCTATTACGCGCCGTAACGCACTGGGCCAGAACGGAGGAGGGTGAGGCATTATGCTTAATGATTAACGCTGCGAGGACTCATTTTCAAGGCCAAGGTCCTCATCGACTGCACTCTTGCATTCCTCATTCTTTTTCCATGCGCACAGTCCCCTTTTAGGAATATCGCATTCTCCCTGAATATCTCATTACTGCATCGCTCATTAGGCTCATTACGTTATGTCGCGTTACATCCGCTAATTCGCAATTAAATGAACGTGTTCTTTTGGATTTCCTTCAGAATCGTTCAATATCCTAAATCTCTCGTGATCGATCTCGCGTTATTCGGTATACTTTCTTCCGTTCCGCTTTATCTTTCCGGTATCCTCCGAAGAAGGCGGCCGTTTAATTATCTCGTTATGCTATCTCAAAAGCTGTTTATCGTACCTCATGAAAACAGACTTTCCTTTCTTAGAACGGCAATGGCAACGTTCGTTCCGTTGCAAAATACGCTTCCTTCTTCTTGTTTCACGTTACGTGAAACGCTAGCGTCTTGAAGTATCGCTTTTCAAAGCGACGTGCATTTAACGAGCCCTCTTTAAATAGCGCCGCATCTCATTAATCAGCCGGTCGTTGCACTTCGCCGTCGTTAAATTCGGCAGCACGCCTCGTGAGCATCGAGGCCACATTGCGTTAACATGAAATATCGGGGCAAGGGGACAGGAGGAACGAAAAGAAAACCCGGGAGATGGAAGGGACGCGTGATTTCGTCTGGGAACGCGAGAAACGGGGAGCGTCTACGAGGGGACGCGTGTTTACACACGATATCCGGCCGAAAATGCACCCCCGTTACGCATAAATCTTTCCCCCGTGAGCGGACCGGAGGTGGCTCCGCCTGGTGGCATTTACAACACGGTGACTCGTTACAAATCCTGGCGATAGTTTTACATGCTCCGACCACGTGTTGTTTGCTGGTTCCCTCCTTCTTTCTCTCTCTCTCTCTCTCTCTCTCTCCCTCTCTGATACATAGACTCGAAGCGGAGAACGAGAAAGGAAGAATGGAGTCGCCTCACGAAAATTGCTTCGTCGGGGCTACCTGCTTCGGGTTTCTTGGTGGAAAATCCTCACTTCTCGAGGATTCTATAGCGTTCCTAAGCGAGAATACCTAGAATTCATCCAACGTACGGATTAATTCGTGAATCTTAAAAATCGATCCGGTTGGAGAAAGCCGAGGAACGTATCAGTCCGGAGACTAAATTAATGCTTTAATCGGTCCGCCGCGGTTACGAGAGAGCAAATTGCGCAAAGGAGACGGAATACGAAGTAGAGGATAAGATTCGCGGTTGGTCAATCGTTTCTGCCAGTCAATTGCTCCCGCCGACAATCGTGGGCAGGTATCTCTCTTCGCCTGTCGTTCTTGATAGACGACTGAGAGACTCCGAGTAGAGTTTCTGAGAGAAGGCCGCCACTTTTCGACGAGTCATTGTCCGTATGCGCAGCAGGACAAGCGATAAGACCGATGAATCATTCTCGTCGCTTCCTATTACTTAAAAATAAGCAGCGGAAAGAGAATTTTTGAAAATACAAAAGAATCGAGAAAAAGTGATGCTGAATTTGAGACAAAAATCTTATGTCCGTTTTGTAGATTGAAAGAGAGTTTTAACTACACGAATATGCAACTGCATTGATTCGGCATAATTCTCGTTGTTATTACACATTCACGTTCCGAGTCAGCAATTCTTGCTTTTCAAGAACGCGCAGCGCTCAGTCAAGAGACTCGTCACGGTCTTCGATAATTTATTCCGTAACCTCTTCTGCTTTATGTCAAATGGTATACCTGATATTAGGCAGTTCAGGAAAGACCCTCGAGATGACATCCCGTCGATATCCCGTCAGGACCGTTTTTCTCCGTCTAGACAATTTTCCTCGAGATGGAAGGAAAACGGAGGATTTATGAAGAACTGCGTGGATTTGGTTTAACGAGAAAGTAGATTTATATTCGCCTCTGCCTCCGGCGGAATTCTCTTCCTTCACTGATATTAGAGATGCAAGAGCTTGCCAATAGAGAGAACATTCATGTTCTCGGAACTTTATCCTTTGCTCTCGGAAATACGCAAATTCAATTACCGGTATTCTACGAATAGCTCTTGTGAACTTTAGAGAATATAATCGTGTTACTTGTATCTTCGAAGCAGTTCGTCAAGGAAGTTTATTATTCTCGATCGCCTGCAAGTTTAATAATTCACGTTTTGATCAAGCTGATGGTAATCGACTCGTTTGCAAATTTTCTGCAATTCCTTCACACAAAACGAGATAGAGAGAGCGAGAGGCGGGAGGCAGCGAACCTCAGTAATTTTTGGAATGCGATCGAGCTTACGTAAGATCCACGAGGTCACATGCGAGGTCACCAATCGGCAACAGCGTTGTCGTCTTCATCATTGTCGTCGTCAGGGTAGGGCATCATCACAAAGAGCGCCGAAGAGTTTAACGTGCGCACATAATTATTCAATCGCGAGCGAGTATTGTCGACCTACGCTTCATTACGCGTCATCATGGTTCTCTCGGCATATGCAGCTCTCGGAATGTGTCGAGCTCAATTTCGAGGGCCGGGTATTATCATCGAATTTATTATTCCATTGCTCCGACTGCTACACTACGTCGGTTGCCGAAGAGAGAAGACACAGTCAATCACAGAGGACGCGTCGCCGTAATCGTTCGGAGTCGCTGCACTCGAATTGATGTATTTGTGCGTCGATCAAAGTGTTTTGATCATTTCATCCTTCGTTCTGCGTTAACAGCCGAAAAAATTAATGCGAGAAACCGCTTCGCATTTGGAAGGAATGTTACCTCGGTGAATAGGATTTAAATAATTCTTGAAATCCGGTTCTGCTTTATCTCGATTCAGTTCGGATCAGTGAATTGGTGAATTATCGTCGATGTAGAGGCTCGACGAGTTATCGGCGAGTTATTTATACGAATATCTGGTAATGTTCGTGTAACGACGCGACGTATTCGACAGCGATTTTACATCGACACGATCGTGGTATGATGTAATTTGATCGCACGCCGCTGTAATTGTGTGGACATTGGCGAAAAGATTGTCGCATGACTCCCGCTCGAAGAACGATCCCATAAAGCCGCCCGTTTATTGCACCAATATGGCTTGTTCCGTTAAATTAATTCCCCATAAAGCGGTCATGCTTCGCCGATGTTCGCGACGGCGCAAAATGCGATCGCGTAGGTTTTAAACGCGATGTATGCCGTTTCGAAGCGAATTTCGTTACGGGTTTACCGCAGAAATAAAAACTTAGGCGCGCACGCCTCGTGAGTTTTCGATTACAATCGTTCCTCGTATATATTCCTGGCGATTAACATAATTCCTTTAGACTTTTAGCATTTCCCTATCGTGCTTCCACGTAATTAATGCGGATTTCACTCTTCACGATATAGAATGAGAGAGATTTTCCTTAATTAAAGTTAGCAATAAGCTCTATAGATATCGCTTCTCGTTGTACTTTTATATAATATATAATATATAATATATAAATACATCTGAACAACTGAACTAACAAATGAATAGCAAAAAATTAATATAATTAATTTTTTCATATCCATCCGCACATAGTTCACAGTTCGCTCTATGCCTTCGTATAATGTTCTCCTGGCATTTTTATTTTTATACAATTACATCAATCATTAGCCCTAAAATCAATCAGCTTCTCGCTGATTGAGAGCCGCTGATCTA
The DNA here is from genome assembly GCA_020341155.1 of Eciton burchellii. Taxonomy (NCBI): domain Eukaryota; kingdom Metazoa; phylum Arthropoda; class Insecta; order Hymenoptera; family Formicidae; genus Eciton; species Eciton burchellii. The sequence continues at coordinate 460,579 of JAHMML010000088.1, forward strand.
AACCCGTATGGCATCTCGGCATATTGCTAATCGGCGCGACCCACCATTGATTCCATGACCCAATTTACCTGTAAGAATGGACAAGTATTCTGCCTGTACTTCCTGGTGGCCAGTTCCCACCACGGTATCACGTTCTGCGTGCCACGCGATTTTACGGGATCGCTAACCGCGTGCTCGTACAACGGCTCCAGGATCATCCCGTTCCCAGAGAATCTTTTAACAAGATCCGACTGATGCTTGGCGCCGAGGTTCCCCCGCCGCGGCAAAGTGGCGAAACCGCTGAGTTCCACTTTGTCTTCACTGCCGATCATCTTCTCGGAGTCTGAGTTATGCCTAGTCCTGGGGAAGCAATCCTGCGGCTGCAGGAAACGGGATAATCGCTCTATCTGACCTTTCAGGATGACCTCGGTGGCATCCATCATGTAGATAGGACCTCGTGGAGCCATTTTCGCAAGATCCTCGCCGATCTCGACGTCGATCTGTTTTCGACCGATCTTGTTATTGCACGAATAAGATCTCTGTAGACTAGGAACATCACGAGAGCTTTTGTCGCCGTCGAGTACGTCCTCGCTTGACTTGTGCAACGGCCTGGACGACATTCTGGATTTCCTCGAGGGCAAAGTGTCACAGCGACGGTCTTTCAGGTGGTTCTCCGTGGCTTGTGCTTGCTCCGGCTTGCCTGATATCCTCTGCAGGGTCTCATTAGGGCGTTCCTTCTTTGGTGACGACTTGTCTGCCTGATCGACTCGAGAGCGATTCCTGCGAATCGCGCTGGTGACCAGCAACCGTTCTCTCGGCATCAAAACGTCGTCGTCCGTTGAAGACGACGAGTCCTTGGACTCCGAGTCGTCGCGTTTCACTCTGTTCGGGATATCTTTATCGGTATTACGCTTCGATTGTTCTCGCGAGTTGCTGCCCTTTGATTCCGCTTGTCGAGAAGCGGGCTTGTGCCAGACCGAATCTTGCTTCGGACAGTCAGAGTTGGTCTTTGACGGTTCCTGGACGAATTCGGTGATTGCACACAAAGATTCGGTGGACTTGCTCGACGAAGCGGTGGTGGATCCAGTCGAGTGTCTGAACGTGTTCTCAATCGACGAGGATCTCGGCAGGATCTTGGGCGGCAGTTTACCCTTGGAATTCGGTCTATGATGATAGTGGACGCTCTTCTTGGGCGATTCTCTGTCGTTCTGATCATCAAGAGTTTCATCGAGATCAGTGTTAATGGGCGGCATAGGCACCATGTTGCGTTTCCTGACGTAGCCGAGAAGATCACTGGACCGATTTTTCGGCAAGAGCTCGTTCTTGGCAATCCGGTTGATCACTCCGTAGATTCCAGGATTCGCATTCATCTCGTAACTCTTGTCGATCTCCGCGAGATTCCGGTTAATGTCCTCTATGTACTTGGCCGTGGTGCGATAGAGATCACCGCTAGGAACGTAGTTCTCGTCTACTACGTCTACTCGACGTTTGGTCTTGGTATGCACTTGAGGAACCGCGTAGATGGGCTGCCGATCTTCGCTAGATCCTCGTTTTGCTTTCTCTGCCTCGTTTTTGAAAAGAGAGGCAGCATTCTTTTTGATCAAGTTATTCCCGATGTTCTGCGAATCTTCATTGCTGCTGCCTCTGTCTTCGTCCATTTCGACGCGAAGGTCAGCTTCATTTTTGAGGATACAATCACTTTTCGGATTTTTCACCAAATAATTCTGCGAATTCTCGATGTTTTCTTTCGACTTTATGTACGCGTCGTTCTGATTATTATCAACATCAGCGAGACTGTTTTCCCGAGAAGTGCCACCCACAGCGCAGAAGGATTTCTGAGTTACCGGATCATCCGTCAGCGATACTGCGTCGTAAACTCGCCGATCACGACCGCGATGAACGTACTTCCATCCCCGTTGATCGCGAGGATTGCTGTCGAGTTGGCAATCCCTCTTCTGTCCTTCGCTGTTCTTGCTGTTGTTCTCGCGCTGAAGATTGGCTTGCGAAACGCTAATTTGCGAGTTGACGCCGAGCTTCTTCTGTCCGGAGAAGGTTTTCAGCGTCACTTTTTGCGGTTCCTCGAGGTTCCACGACTTGACGGCGCGCAGAGTACCATAATTCTCGATCAACGGTTGGTCCCGGTCCAGTTCGGTCCATCTAGGCAGCTGGCGCGCATCCTCCGGGACCACCCGGAAATTGGAGAAACGCGGCAAGGCATAAGGACCACCTGCCTCCTTCAGCAACTCCTCAGAATCGGAACGGTAGACAGCACGCGGTCTGCCGCGCGATCTTATGGTCGCGTAACCATCGTGAACACGGCGCGAACATACGTTCAGATCCATTCTTGATTCGCTGTTAACAGTTCCGTCTTCTCGAAAATGCGAAGGCTCGCATAACGAATTTCCACGATGCACCCGAATGTGTCTCGAAGAAAGTATAGGACGATGTTGAATATTGTCGTTGTATTCAAGTTTTGAAATACCCCATCTCACTCGTATCTCTCATCTTATCTTTCAGCTTTCTCGAGAAATAATACGATCTGCGTCTGCGTCTCTTATTTCCTACGAAAGCTGCGTGTTCTCTTCATTTAGCATTTCAGATTCAGCAAACTTGTTGTTGATTTTACTCCCCCCACCCCCCGTTATCCCTGCGTTCAATCAAATGCACGCTGATCTTGAAGCAGAATAGACATCGTGTATATAATCTACGTTCTTCGAGATATGAAATACACGTCGAAGGAGCTCTCGAAATTTTGTAACATCTTGAAGCAGATCATCCTTGAATAACGTTCCATGGATCACAGCGCTGCTAGTAAAACACCACGTGGAGTCTTTCGGTTATTGCACCGATCGAGAATCTTCGCATACGCTTTCAGCCGACGGGGATGCCTGTTATGAATAATTCATTGTCTATTTAAGAGTCGTTAATAAATATTGATGTAAGAATCAACTGCGATCGGTAAACACCTCTGATACGCTCGCGATTTTTGTAGAAGCTACCGGTACCAACAGAAACTTATCACGCTCTTTCTCCGTGATGCTCTTCCCACATATGTTGCGACGATACCATAGATATCATTGCAAGTCCATTTCCTGTTTCTTGCACTTCCCTAACGAAGGATCCGTGTCTTCCTACATTTCATATTTTTCCAATAAAGAGCGAAGCAAAGTGAAACGAGAGCCGATACCCATATCGCTGCGACAACGCGACGCGATATCGAAGCTAAGACTGGCGCGCGTGCATGTTATTAATCTCCTCCCAGTTTAAAGAAGATCACATATGCGCGAGGTCGGTCTTAGCAGAGCAGCAGCTGTCGTAACAGCAACATTGATAACGCAATTGGGTCTCGAGGGTCCCAATGACGTAACGCTAGCGAGACATAAAGCTGTGATCACACTCAGCTCGCATTCGCAGTGGATTTCAGCTACTTGAAGGAATCACCCGATCAATCGTACCTAATCACGCGAATCGTGATCAAAACGGTCGCCGTAACCATGGAACGTAACCATGCGTCAGTCGCGATTGCTGGAAGCCATCTAAATTTATCTCAAGCGCATTTATCTCGAATCGCACGCGGATAAAAGGCGGCGCATCGAGTGGCGCGCGATTGAAGGGTTAATTCGGGCAGCGTGAGGGTTCACGCGCTCTCGCCCAAGTCAGCCGCTATAATAAGAACCCGATGACCCAGATCGACCCGGAATCATCTAGCGTGTATTGACTTATCACGAGCGATGAGCGTGGCGAGATAAGGGAGGTCTTCTGGCAGCATCCCGCGCTACGCATCTCGTAATAATAATTGAGTCCATCTGGCGAGCGTTGTCCGAAGAAGATCGACTTCGGGATGCGATGTTCGCTGATCGAAACGCACCTCCGCTGCGGAGATTCAGGGAGAAGTTAGAAAGTAATGCGGAAACGCTCATCGCCTAATTAATTAGCGTTATCGCGATACTCGCGGATCTAGAACGCGGCGTTCTCCTCGAGGCAGATAATCGGCTGCTTATTAATCATGGATAGATTGTGCGTTAAGCCTCCCCGCGTGTTTCTGCAATTAAGGATCAGTTAATGTTCGCGTTAACGGTTAATTGGAGAATTACGAGAGATAGCTGCAAGGATCGGCCACGCGGAGAAATTTACTTTTCGGCTTTCTTGAGATCTATCGGCCGCATTCCTTCATGAAATTCCTTGCTTTTTCAAGGAAAACCGCCACTAATTTTCTCACGTCTTCAGGCGACACAAGGAGGAAAGGGAGAGACGAGACACTGCATCATGTCATGAAGGAGAAATAAAACAAAAGGAGAATCACGGCGAGCAACGATATTCGCGCGATTGGCGAATGAACGCCACTAGCGCTCGTCTGAATTTATCTATTAGCGCACCACGCGCAATCCCGCTCCGCTCACGTCACGTAATCAAAGTTCATCTTGTCGTCGATTAGTACGAGGTCGTCACTCGCTTTTTCGGTCGTTAACGCGGCGCGCTCGTAGGCGCGCACCGACATAATGCAACGACGGGCATTACAGGCGATTTACAACGCTCAAGGCGCGCGGACGGGGAAACAGCAACGAGATGATGGATGTGGCAACGCGCGAAATTGCCAATAAACGCTTTTACGAGATCGCGCGAGAAAAAATTGCTTTTTCAAATTGAAATCGTCCGTCCACTCCTAATTACTCGTTGCTTGATCATAACGGAACGTTACCGCCGATTACCGTTTCTTCCGCGGAGAAAAGGAACACAAGGTGTGCTTACGTCCGTGAAATAAGCAGCGCAGGATTGTATACGCAAGATTGTTCTCTCGTGTTCACGGGAACAATCCCCGCGGCGATTGTCAGATTTATCGCGAGCTATCTGAGCTGTTGATCGAGCTGGTCGACTTGGTCGTTACTCGTTAAATTATTAAAGATTATTAAGAACAAATTTGAAAAGATATCAAGCTCTCAATGATACACGAATTCATAATTTTCAGGAAATTTCCGGATTTGGGGATTTTATCGGTGTCTAATTCTTCTCGGTCCAGCGGTCCTTTTTCGAGAGGCTGCGGATCGGGAGAGCGGCCGATTATTTACTTCCGTTCCGGCGCACGCGCGCGCGGTTCGATCGGTGTTGCGACGAAAGGATAGCCGGAATATTCTACGAATCATACATAGTCTTCTATGTCAGGAAACGACTACCGAGGTCGACACGGCTCGGGAATCACGGGCAAAAGAGAGCTTTCCGTGATCGCTATTGCGTGCCGCGCGAGATCGCGGTATGCGCGAAAAAAGAGCGACGCGAAAATAATTCACGAAACGCTCTCCTGCGGTACAACGCAGGAGTCGATTATCGTATCATATCGAGAAAGCAACATCTGTTTCACCCATTTTCTCAAATCGACTAATGCCATTAATTAGCAATTTATTCGATTTTTCTTATTACAACACTGCGTGCGATTTGATTTTTTTACACTAATAGTATTATGCATCTCTGAATCAGATAGTGCGCCGTATCAGGCCCGGATATTACGGGCTTTCTCGCCTCCTTCCCCTCTCTTCTGTTCCTTTCCTCCCGCTTAGAATGCTTCCACGAGTCGGGGACCGAATGAACCTGTAGGAACGTTCACGTGTTTATGGCGCAAGGAAACGCGCGACTCGCGCGCAGAATCGCAAGTAGAAAAGTCCCCTCATCAGCGGCGGTCCTTTCGCCGTCCGATAATTAGCGGTCATTAAATCCCCCTTGCACTCTTTCCTCTTTCTTCACTCTCCATCTCGACGTGGGTCGCTTTGCTTTTACGATTTCTCATTTTACGCTCAATTTTATTGCGAGCTCGTAGCGATCTCTCGAGTGCGCGGCTTCCGGGATGCTGAGCTGGACGAATCAGGGCGGCAGGAAATGACGGTAGGATCTCGAATGGGAATGCAGGAAATCTCGTGGCACTTTGCGACTTTGAATCTACAAGGTTTCAAGGTAAAGAGATCCATAAAGCCCGCAAAAGTATCCCTCGGATCGACTAATGATGAATAAAAAGGCACTATATGCGATAACACGGAGATAAGAGAGAGAGAGAGAGAGAGAGAGAGAGAGAGAGAGCTACTCGTATGGTGAAACGAAATTAGGGGAAGACAGGGCAAGGTCGTTCGCATTGGGAAAAAGCGGAAGAGTGATCTCGGATGTTACTAGATCCTCCCTTTCACGGGAAAAGCAACGGAAAGAGCAGACAGAAGAGCACGAAGAGTGTAAGATGGTGATCGTTAAAGGCAAATAAAAGTCGGACACGCACGTCACGCACTTACTGCTCGAAGGAAGTTTCCCCCTCCCCCTCCATCCCCTCACCCTTTGCGAACGTAAAGCGACGTCCGCAGCCGCGGACGAGGCTTTGTCCTCGCGTCGTGCACGCGCGCGTACGCGTGCATACGCGCGCGTGACGCAGGTGCACCCGCTCTCTCGCGCATCAGAGAGTGCAGGTCTCCTCCTCTCCTCTCTCTGGCAGAGTCTCATAAATATTAATATCCCCGGAGACGTCGATACGTCGCGGGTATCTCGCCTCGTTACAAAACGCTCCTTCCTCTCCGCCTTCGTCGTTAACCTCTCTTTGTGATTTTAGCAATAATGAAATATTCATTGACCGCGCTTGTATACTTAATCGAATTTAAATGGGAAACGAAACAATGGAAAAAAAAAAAAAAAAAAAAAAAACGATGCGCGAGTCGCTTACAGAAAACGTGTACGGAGTTCATTCGCTCGGGATGCCGGGAGGACAGGGGGAAAGAAAATTCAACGAAAAATCAGTTACACGCGACTTAATGTCTAATCTCATTCTCCGACTGCAATGAAATCTGGAGATATTCTCCGGTTTTCATCGAATGACGTCGCTCGCGAAAGTCCCAGCTTGCGATTCTTCATGATCGCCAATCTGCGGGAATCGCGATTCTCCCGCCTCCTCGACATCTGCAACGCGGCATGAGGGTGCCTCTCGCTTTCGCACGCAAAAGGGCATCGCGACATGACGAGCGGGCGGCCGTGGCCGTGGCTCGTGCGACGAATAATTGTATATTCCTCGCGAGAAGGACGATGACCGGGCGGCGGCGCTCTGCCAGAAGCTCCGACGAAATAATTACAGACTCCCGAAGACGGGACGTGGTCCCTCGCGGCCCACTCGCGCGCGACTGGGCTACCGCTCGAAAAAGTGTGCAATTTACTCTCGGCGGCGCACGCGCATGCGCACGCGATGCGCACGGCAGTGTACACACTGTGTGTAATCGCACTGTCGCGCTTATCGTCGCGTCGTGCAGGACATCTGCATCAGATAAGGACGCTCCGCGTGCGCATTTTGTAAAGGTCACTGCACTTATCATCACGCGAAGTAATGTCATGTCCTTCATATATTCTTCGCGCTAATCCTCTGAGCCTTTTCTCCTCATGAATTGCGTTAAGGGCGAATGATGAATTAATAATGTATTACAAACAGATGTCATGTTTTACCGAAGAACGCAAGACCGCGTAATTTTGATTCTGACGCAATTAAGTGGCTATAATCATTGACCCGCTCGGATATCAATCATAGCGCACCCGAGATGCAGGGCACTTAACCATGCGATCGTGTTATCGGTACATCAATGAACGCGTTATAATCATCTGTCACGTGTATCGCATTGTCGTAATTACGTCACTTTCGATCAACAGCTTTGCCATTATGAAAGAAACATATCTCGTCGCGACGCTTTATCGCAGCTCCCGTTATCGGTAGCAAATAGAGCGGATTAGGTGTGCGCGCATCTCGGTTATCACGCGATTTCGCGTTGTTCCATCCGAGATAATTACGGCGTATCTGCCGAGAATCGCGCCGGCGTTACGTAACGTGATGTAAAGCAGCCTTCATAAATCACGGGGCGTGTACCGCCACCGAGGATCGCCGCTATCGCTCGACTGTCACTCGCGCGAGAAACCGCAAACAGGTAATCACGTGATGCTCTTGCCGCGATTGTCCGCGGCGGCGATGCGCCATGTCTCATCGGAATTCATCGGAATCGAAATTCGCGCAAGAAACCCGTCCGATCTCTTCCGCTTTTTCAGCGGGATGATCGATGTACCGGGTGACCGAAAAGTCACGCTTCCAACCGTGTCGATGAGGTCGGGGCGCGTAATGATCGTGATCCGTATCTGAAAGCTGGATGGGAAGAATTTTCCAATTATCCTTAGCTTACGAGATTCGAAGATTAAATGCTGCTGCTGGGTATGCGCGGCGAATCGATCGGAATTTCTCGATAGGGAGCAACGCGATGAAGGAATAGTATGAACAGAATGAAAAGGAGAAGCGAAGCCTGAGACGATACATAAATCACGAGCGACGAAATTGAAAGAGCGCGCGCGCGATTTAAGAGATCTTTGTGCCCAATAAATTCGTCGCATTTCAGCATCATCGGAATAGCCGCGGACGGATGATAGCTCGCAGCGGTTAAGAGCTATTCAATGAGAAATTTGCATGACAGATCGCCGTTAAGTGGCATAATGGCGTCACGGCGATTAGTATCAGTCATTTTCTCTCGAGGAAGCCTCGTGGCCGATCGATCGATGATTTAACTCCGCGGGACCGCGAGATACGTCGTATCTCTCGGTTTTTTTTCCTTCCTTTCCTTCTTCTCTCTAATCCTCCCGGAGAACAGATCTACAGCCAAGGCTGATCGCGATCGCGTCGGTTTCAGCGGAACGGAATGCAAAATTGCTGCACGTCACCGACGAAACGAGTCTCCGTCACGTAAACGCGACGATGTTTATTCTTCGCGTTGCATACAGATGCAGTCACGACGCGTATTCTTACGCGCATCACGCGGATTTAACATTTATTTAGAACGGCCCTCGCCTCCTCGCGTCTCTTCTTTCCGCGTTAAGCTCCTGCGCGACTTCATCGTGGAAAACTGCGCTCGAGCAACAGGACACGCTTGTTAATCCCTCCATGTTGGTAATTTTAATTTCAGATTTGCCGAGACGCGCATCCGCAGACGTCAGACGTGATGTAAGGTATTATTCAAGGGAAAGATCGCTTATAGATGATTTAGAATTTTAGGAACTTTACTGGATCGTTCGCATCCAAGTATCTTCGCGGACTACTCGTAACTCTATTTTAGATATAAGTGTTTCTAGCGCGATATAACAGAGTAATTAAAGTTTATACGTTACGTGTAGTTTAGCTTACATGGAAACATACATCTTTGGAAAAGATGTCTCATTACTGTCATCTTTATGTTAGATCACGCGTAGGATATTTCACCAAGCATGAAGCTATGCCAGATCTCATTGAACCAGATTACGTTATAAAAAAAAAAAAAAGAAAAGAAAAATAAACGAAATTTCCCGATGTTAACAAAGGCACAGGCATACGCGTAATCATGTAAATATTACCGAAGACTATCGTTAACTAATGACGCAAGGTTAGCAGATAGAGTTCGAAATAGAAACGAAGACGAATACGATAACAATAAGCGGCGATGATAATGATTCATTCGTAGTGGTCGTGGACGGTTTAATTTGTGTATGTGCCAATATGCGCATTCACAAACACACGCATGTACGCACGGCCAAAGGCCCCGAAGACATAGATGCAGAGACGAAGAGACCCCGAGACTTGATTGGAGCCAACTGTCCGGCCAATCCAGTGGTTCCGCTTATTAAAAGTCGCGCTGTTGTTTCGCCTTTTGTCTCTCCTCTTAATGCTCGATATTAACTAACCTCCTTGAACGCTTTGTAAACGTCTCTGCTTTTCGTCTTCTCTTTGAGAGCCAGCATCGTCTAGGACGCATGCTCTTCAAGAGCGGAATATCGTCAAGATTATTGTTCAAGATAATCAGCGAGAGTGCTGAAAGATGGCGATATTAAGAGTCTTTTGCTGGGTTATTTTGGTGTGCTTAAAGTCGGACAATTACCGCTTAATAATTAAATAACAATAAGTCGCTGCAGTAATTACTGGAATTTCTACGATCTCGCGGGAAGCGTCCTGGAAGAGTTCGAAAGTTCAAGGATCGCGTGGTCGCCTACGCCGCCTCGGCGGCGGCTTTTGAGCCCGCGGAAGAGAATGTCCCGGGATCTTTCTTCCATTCGGAATTCACTTCCGCTAACGAAGCGGCCGCTCTCGCGAAAAACGCGAGAATTCCCGGTCGTCGAGTTTCGCGTAATCGGTCGGCAAGAACGCCGCGCGATCAAGGATGAGGTATCAGAACTAATTTGATGATAGCGATTTCGAGTCGAACGTGAGAAGTATGACTCGAAAGAAAACGAGGAGATCCAGAGCGTCCCGCTCCGTGATGGAAAAACGAGCTCTCGTATCGTACTCATCACGAGAGGTTGCAGGATCCGGGCCAGACTCTTGGGGCCCAAAGGCGTAGGATCCTGGGTGATTGAGTCTTTGAGCGATTGCCTTGTTACTGCTTCTCAAAAATCGACTGAGCCGTTAATACACTGTCATTGCGTGCAAACCGCAATACAAATATATGAACGATAACATATAACGAAACGATAATGCTTCCGCTTTTAGTGGAATGGGAAATTGCGCTTGACCGAACGTAAAGCCGAGTCCACAGCGCGGTCTCGCTATCGAAATTTTCCCTCTCGGATTTAATCCATCACGATCACTCGACGTTCGTCGCGAAATGGATGACAAACTCATTTCGCCATCGATTTTACTTCCCGCGAACGGAAATCCTCCGCAAAGTCGAGTTGCATCATAAAACGCAGCCGCCCAAGAGTTGAACTCGTTCAACGCTTTTTTCGGGAATAAAAAATCGCGAGAACTGGTTGTAAAAGTTTCGTACAGCGGCAGGAAAGCAGAGTGCGCGCGCGCGAGAGAGAGAGAGAGAGAGAGAGAGAGAGAGAGAGAGAGAGAGAGAGAGAGAGAGAACAGAAGGCTGCGGCTGCTGCTGGATATCGAATCGCAGGAGGACTGCGAGGATAATAATAATTACGATTTATGATTGGCCGCGCCAATGGAGCCCGCCGCTCTCGGCGAGTCCTGCGGATTAATGGAACTCCCACGCGCACTCTCGGAGCGTGTCTTCCGTTCCAAGTTCATGAATCGCGCGAGTCGATGCGTACTCTGGATGCCTCTCCGATGATTTCCCCTTGATATTGATAGCGCATCGATAAGAACGCTCGTACATCGGCATTGAGGATGGTCGCGTCGACGGTCGTGAAATGACGTTCGCTGTTTACAATTTATCGATTTCATCGGAAATCCCTGTATCATTACGGGAATTCTGTCAATTGGTCGCAATATAACGTGAATTAATTATGGAGGATATCGGTATTCCGTTACTATGTCGGAATTAGCATCTATTTATCTGGCTTAAATTCGGAATTTGCTGGATAATAGACATTTGATTTCAATACCTTAGACACAGATGAATATTGATTACTGTTTGCCGTTGGCATGCTGACCTATGATGTGTGCGTAGTATGGGCGCGGTTAGAGATTACAAATTAATTAATGGAAATGTATGCGTCGCGTGATCGGCCACGCAAAAGTGTGAAACGAGAGAGAAAAAAGGCGTCCAGATGCGCGCCAGAATTACTAATTAAGTGATAGACAGATTCGAGATTGGTCTATTGGTATTCGAACTCTCGGACACCAAGAAATCGTGCAGCACTTTCATTCGACAGAATGATAATTTTCAGAATTAAGTCGTCTTAAGAAGACATAAATTCGTTCCTTTTCTCTTTCAAATCAAAGGTATCGATATTATATTATATCAATACTACAAAGATACCGATCAAAGGTCTTTAGGATAATTATTAATAGTACCCCCTAGTACGTCACAAATAACGCACTCTATCGTGATCTCAAGATCAACCATTAAAGAAACTATCAAGGAATTGTGTCAAAGATATCGCAACAGACTAGAAGAGCATCCAAACAACCTCGCTGCCAATCTTATGAAAGCAAGAGAAATGAGAGTGAGATATAATATTCCACAGTTAAACATTTCTGAATAGCATTCTGCAATCGCAAGTATTGCAAATATGCTTATGTATTATACAAGGTTGTATCACTAGTTACATACCTTCCCCGACATGATTATTTGGATAATGTATTGCTGAATGCTCTATGTATAGCCACAATTGCGATAAATATCGGATAAAAAAAAAAGGAAAAAAAAAAAAARAAAAARAAAAARAAAAAGAAGAAAAATTATATTAATACAATATATATAATATTAACACGAATTATATATTATATAATTTATATAACACAAATATAACACAATTATAATATTAATACAATATATAATATTAATACAAATCCGGCATTAAATATATTCCATTTTTCGTCTCATTTGCATCAAGCGATAATCGTTCGAATTAAAGTGTTAACATTAAGGATGCAATCAATGACAAAAATGGATAATTATCAGAATTAACGTCAGAGATGAAATTCCCTCTTAAAAAGAAAATAAAGAATGCGCACGTAGGACAAGCCCTCGCTGAACAAAGCCTCGACGACTTGGTTCACCTACTTTCGCGACTTTACAGCTTCCGAGACGTCTAACAAGCCATCAGTGGTAATGCGCAAGAGCGTCTCGGAAGAGCGGCGGATTACACGGCGCGTAATGAGACGGGCGAGGCAGAGCTCTTGCATTTACATGGTTTAATTGCAAGTATGCGCGCGTTGGTCGTCGTAACAAGGCCGTAAGAAAAACGCCGTCATTACGGTCGAATCGCGTAATGCCCTGCACACATGTAATGCGATGCAAATGTAACACGTGCGCGCGCGCAAGAGAGTATCTGGGCCAGTTATGGGCCCGTTCACCGAGCAGGGAATCCCCCTTTGTCTTTTAATCACGCGGTCGTAAGGGTCAATCGCGGTATCTGCATCAAGAAACGTTTCTACGGTACATGGTCAAGGTGTTGTAAGCATCGCGGCGCCAAAGGCCGTCGGAAGTGACGTAATCATTTACAACCAAGTTGGCTCGTAAAAGCTGCGTGAATCATCCGACGTTTGCGATCAACAACGAAGTTGCACGCGGGATTTATGATGATCCATCGGAACTGCGTCCTTCGACAAGTGTATCGGATTAAATTGACGCTGTTTATTATCCTGGATAAATCCGGATGATGATTCTAAATAATCAAGACGTGTCACTCGAATGAGTATCACTCGAAGAGACGCAAAACGATGCGAGGTGATGTGAGATCTGGAAAATTAAGAATAATCCGAAATTTACTAAATATTTTATGGTATAATATCGCGAAATTGGAAATTCCCGGAAAGACTTGTATTCCATTACGATTATCGGAGACTCTTCTGCTTATCTTTAACTCGATGCAAATCGATTTTAACTCCATCCAACTTTGCTATTCGTAGTCTTGTAAACTCTTGCGAGCGAAATTCAGATACGTAAGATTCGACGTTTTCAGTCTTTCATATTTTTCAGGCGATGTAATCAGACCGAAAAATTATTGCAAAATTATTACAAGAAATTAAGGTGATCGAGAGGGGGGAGAGAAAGCAGTATTTTCAGTGGATAACCCAGGAGATCTTTTGAGCTCGATCGTCGCCATCGTAGAATCGCAGAATCAAACGACTGGACGGTAAATCTTGCGCGTTTGGACCCCGCGCATACAAAAGAAGCGAGACGTGATGCACGTATTGTCAGCCCTCCCCTCGCTGTTTGTTCCTTTCGATACAACGCGAGGATCAGGGACGACGTGCGTAGAATCCTTTCACACGTTGCTTCCTTCGCCGAAGAGCCGTTCTGTTCACTAATCGCTTTCGTAAATTCTCAATGGCGATTTGTCGGAAGGAGCGGGTCCCGAGAATTGTAATCCTCCGAGGGATACCGTGACCGAAAAGGCGACCAGCCGATTTTTGGCAATGGGGCCTTATTTCGAAGGACGCAGGTGGCTTTTTCCGCATCGATATAGTGACTAGTGACTGGTTTCAGAGCTGCGATTAAAAAAAAGTTTGACTTTTAAATCTTGCACAGAGATATCGCGACTTGATCTACTCGAATGAATTATAAATTATTAAATCGCGCGAATTTTAATTAAAATAAAAATTACAGGCTCTCTTTTCTTTAATATATTATTCTACTTTTTATTTAGATTTAATTACGACTTATCTTAATCACGTAGAATTTATTCTTGCGATTTATACGAAAGATTATTTTCGGCCCTTGAAGAAGACGCCTTTCCCTGAAATATTTCGTTTAGAAATTCAGTTCTGGTTGAAGGACTTTCTGGTTGAGGGGACGCTTTTTGTGTTTGAACTAAGAAAACCTAAAATCTCTAAAGAGCTCTAAATTTCCTGAAGCATGTCCTAGTCTGAAAACATTGTTTAGGATAATGTGAATCGCGGGAACGAATTTTAATCTCCTGTAGGTTCGAGCCGTTTCTATCAGTTGCTGTTCCCGCAGATGTCGCGTAAAATAAATAAATAACGGCATTTCTAAACAACGTCGCAAGCCTGTTTTTCTTTCTTTCTGTCCGACGCGCGACTTTAAGCTATAATTCATAAATCTTCCTTGTCACTAGATGAACTAAATCTCATTTCCGTGATTTCCTTCTTATAGGAAGCACAAGTAAACGGTAATGTGATGTAATCGTGCAATGATGTAATTCTAGAGCGTAACGAACGGAAGCGTATGAGAGAGATCGCGATAAATCTCGGTGATGCGTTCGATCGATCGATCGTGTTCGTCGGATACGATAAACGTCCATCTCATTGCGCGCGCGTACTCTATCATTAGAAATTAGGCTACGAGATTTATGATAACGGTGTCTCGTAACGCGACCGTAAAATGAGCAATGAAATCGAATCGAGCAGCTTTAAATTCCCATGGACGAGCCAATCATCTTCTCGGATTCCCCGAGGCAGATTGGCCGGTGAGATTTTACTACCTGTTGCCCAGCTTCCGGAGCCGGGAAGCGTCCACGGAGCTTCCCCCTTTAAATCCCTAGTCGCGATTCCGATGCATTGGGGCTACCGTCGAGATCTTTCATCGATACCAAAGGGGGAAGAAAACGAGATTAAAATCTCGGAATAAAGACGATCCCAGATTGGTCTTAGAATTCACACGAAGAAACGCCAAGTAGTGGGATGACGAAACAGTTTATTCGTGCTCCAAGGATAAACAATGAGCAGTTTGCAGCGATGATTTTCTCTTTGGTAATTATCGATCCAAGTAGACCCTGAATAATTATTTCCTCAAGTGGAGAGGCTCCTCTCGCAAATTATGTCACGGGGACACCAATTGGTCCACAGAAGCTGCAAAAAGTCGCGCGGGAGATTTTCGTCGGACAGATCGGCCGTCCGTTTCTCCTCGATCGCGTTCTTGCGGGTTAAACGAACAATTCGTCCGTTTACGGCACGATTAGCGCCGATGAGCAAAAAATGCCGGCGAGCAGGAAAGCAGCGAGGAGAGAATTACCGGAAACGATCCGGCGTTTCGGAACGAGCGAGTGAGCGAGCTAACGCTTTGGATTTTCCGCTCGGTCGAGCGTTCCGTGGCGATTTATGTTCTACGAGCAATTAAACGTACAATTAAAGTGCAGAATGCTAGCCAGATTGCCCGTGTATTCGTACGCTATGGCTCTCGCGGGCCGCCGATTTGCGACGCCGAAGAAACGGCCATATCGGATACGCGGTAACTGTAGAAATCTAATTAGCTGCTCGGCCGTTTCGATCGATCGCTTTTTCACTCGGTTGTACGCTGCTGTTACATCAATGTTGTACAAAGTGACGGAAAAAGACCGCGTATTTTTACATCGTAACGTAGATATCCCGGAATAAAGCAGCCTGTTACGACGCGAAGCTCTTTGAAACTTTGAAGACGCACGCCACCCGCGAATGATCTAAGGAAACGATGAGATGTAACGCAGTGTCAGAGTAATTAATTGGAGTCTACAATCTTAATGATCGATAATGATCTACCAGGATTGTTACTCGGACATGCAAGTGCAAGTACACGTACGAGCACGATCTTGTGTGTAACAAATATTATTGTCGCATTCTCGAGTGTGCAAGATGTATTTGCGATACATGGAGAGTGCACTTATCTCGCGACCGCAGCACCATATATAGGGTGTCAATAACTATATACGGGGCCATACTACATATAGGTGCGATTTCTTTAGGGATCGAGGGAGTGATGTACAGAGAGGAGGAGAGGGGGGAAGCGAAGAGGAGAGAAGCGCGGATAGAGGATGGCTTACGACGACGAGAATGCGCGATGCAAGCGGCAAAAATTCACCGAGTCCTAGAAACGACCTAGGATACCCCGCATTTCTGCCTTATACGTCCATGCGTGCGCACATCCGAGAGTGCGATGAACGTGAACCCGTGACCTCGACGAGGTCGAGATCTTATCACCGTAGCGACACGGCAATCTGCATTATTCTC
Organism: Eciton burchellii; assembly: GCA_020341155.1. Lineage (NCBI taxonomy): Eukaryota > Metazoa > Arthropoda > Insecta > Hymenoptera > Formicidae > Eciton > Eciton burchellii. The sequence goes on from JAHMML010000088.1 coordinate 476,921, forward strand.
GGATACATCAAGACAAGATCGAGACAAGATCGTGTCCCTTGGCGCATTCGAGGTAGCCCGCTCGATGGTCAAGCGATAGTGACCTTAACTTGATTATAAAACTTGGAAGATTACTTTCATCTTTACCGCAAAGTTACCACACTACTGATTTCCCGTTATGCTTCTCGTTTTAGGAAGAGTCAATGGAACGTCGCGCAAGAGATGCGATCCGATCTTTCATGAACGAATGACTCGAGATTCAAGAGATACGAATTCCAGCAATAATCGATTTCCAGGGCGCGTGTGAGCATCCACGACACCGTCGAGATTGCAAAGAGGTTACCGTGTTGTAAAGGTAACGCCAAGAGAAATGCGGCATACTTAGAGAATCGCGCGAGATATCCAGCGCGAGATGAGCGCGGATCCGTGCTGTCTAACGCAAATCTCGCGATATCCCGGGATGTCGTTAGCGAAAATTGAATACGACGGTCTTCCAGGAAAGGCAGCCGTATCGTTAAAACCGCCGACGGCTTTGAAATCACCGGGAGACGTTTATTTTGGTTTGATTTTCTGATACGCGATTCCTTAATTTTGTCATTTAGGTGAAAGTCCGTGCGCGATTAAGCAGCCAACAGAACGAGAAGTGAGAGAAATGTATATCGTCGTTGCATGTATATCGTCTACACACATGCAACACACGCACATATGCATGTGTAAATATATTTCTCAATTGTTTACTTGACTTAAATATCAACAAGGATAAGATATAGATATGCGAATAAGAATAAGCGTCTATTTGATAATAGATATTTTATTCTTGATATGAAAGGTTATTAATAAATTAGTTGCGGTAAATAAAAAGTTGTTAATTATAAGATTTTATCTGCAATACTTTTTGCAGAGCGTAACGACGACGCGGCGCTGCTAATTATAAAAGGCGAGCTAATAAATAGAAGCTTCTCATATTATTAATAATTATTAACAATTTTCTTTTTCATGTCATAAAGAATTCCTCAATCAGAATTGCGATTTCTCTCAATCGCGCGACGATCGCGCGTGAATAATCTTTTACGCAACGCGTTCATCGATCCTCGATTTTTCTTGCTACGATCCTCCAGCTAGAGATATGCTGATCCAATGTGTAAACGCTTGATAACACGAGTCGATAATGCACGATAACGTATCAGAGGGTGCCATCCCGATGCATCGTATAGAAAAAAAGGAAATGGAGAAAAAAATATATTTGAACGAATTATTGTAATTACTTTTGTTTCCGATTCCGGCGATCCGTTAATCGATCCAACGATCTATTCGATGAACTACATAACGATTCTTCCAATTGCGTTACACACGCATCTATCTTGATAGCGAACAAAACACTAGCGCAATGCCGAGGACGACTGCGTCACGAAACAAAAATCACACAACACCTCACACACTGCACGTCTCGATGCCGACTGAGCGCACAATCGCGATCCACGTTCGGTCGCGGCGATCTACAGGGCCCGAGCGACGCTCGATCTTATTGGACGGTGTGTCGGGATCTTCGTCGGTCCCGCCAGCTGCAGGTGCATCCTCGGACTGAGCGCGCTGCGTGGCGCGCGCTTTTTGAAAGAGAAGCGGAACGCATCGATTCTCTTACATTCGTCTCTTAACGAATGAGCCAAAATTTCAGCCAAAAAAGTGGAGATTTGTAAAATATTTAATTTTAATCCAAGAAACACGCTATATGAATTCATGAAAGTTGATAAATAAATACGAGTTTATTTCTAAGAAATTCCTTTCTTCAAACATAATTTTCATCGCAGAGGAATCAAATTCCAGATTTTCATTGGATTATGAAAAAATTTTTTAATAATATAAACGATATAATAGTTTCTATCCAGTTATGTATCTAGATAAAACACGCGGGTAAAATATTTTTTTACATAATCGAGAGGTTTGATATTAAAGCTGAGTGTTTGCGTGCTGTGTGGATCATCGCAACAGGTTCCACAGTGGTTTGCAGTCATTAGAGACCATTGGCTCGTGGGTCCCACTAACCGTCGATTAATTACGACTAATCGTCGGCCGCCAATTTGCTCCATTTCCACATAGCTAGTTGCATCATATCTCACAGCCTCGATACAGATCCGGTCGTGTTAATCAGTCCGTTTATCCACAATTATGCGGTAGTATCGTTTTGCACGATCGTGTGGCCTCCGCGAAGAAAACAGTCGTGGAAATAAATAGTCATCGCAGTAAAATCTCAACGCAGTCAAATCGCGCGCTCTTGTAAGATCATAAATGAGATAAAATCAAAGGTACAAAACGCGAAATTGCACCCAGAGGCGTTACTCACATTTGTAGACAGCTGGCTGGTCAACGAATGCACCTTCTCCTGTGCGTCCAGCAATTCACGACGCAATTTTCTCAATTCGTGTGCCTGTTTCTCCTCAGCTGAGCTGTAGAGACTGCTCGCGGTGGATACTAGAGATACCGACGAGCCATGAACTGAAACGAATGCAAAATGCTCGTTACATCGTTTTTAATATTAATTTTCCTCTCTTCGATTCTGGAAAAAGATCTTCCAGTGAAATAAATTATAATTCTTAAGAAATTCTCAATTTTTTTTAAATCCGACGATAGGAAAGTCCTACAAGCCCGCAGTATAGTGTTTCCTTTTCATTATATGCTTTATTCTTTCTTTTCTGTCAGTTATATCCTATTCTCTTTACTATCTTCTTTTCATGTCACTCTATTTTTCTCTTCGCTTCTCTTTGTTAGGATTTCTCAGAAAACCCGCTATTCGTCCCGTTTTCATTTATTATTCCCTCATCAGCGACGCGTGATCAAATTTAATCCAGCTTATCTTGGATCTTAGAAAAGGATCCGGTATAACAACACGCCATGTCTCTCTCCTTTTGCTCGAGAAATTAATTTCCAAGTTTCTCGCAAAGGTCACGTTACATTACCATTTTTAACAAAAAAAATTACGCGATTACCCCTTTTAAATGTTTCATATAATTAGATACAGAGAAAATCATTATGTCTCATATAATTTATTATATAATCTCAATCAACCTTGCCAAATTCTCAACAGACACATTACATCGGATTTGTAATCGATGAACATGACACTCACTGTCGTCGTCCTTGTGCACATGCTGGTACAAGTTCGGTGGCTGCCGTGAAGTGTGCGTGGGGGTCGGTGACGTCGGTTGGGACCAATGCTGGCCGGCGCATCCCGCTGATCCCACGGGCACGCTGTAATACGGTTCCACTCCGACTCCCATGCCAATCCCGACCTCCTCGCCGACCGACGACGAGGCGCCGCTGCCGCGCGCCAACATCGACGGGTACATCTTCTCGCTCTTGGTAGACCTGCGAAAATACAAGCGCAACGTGTCTTCTAGATCTCCCTCGAGGCGTTTCTCTGCGGGCGATGCTGCTCTAAAGCCAGACTCCGGGAGTATTGCGCCTTCCGATCCGGGATATCTCACCGATATCAATACCACACACCTGGTCATACAGAAGCTAAAATATCGACACCGAAGACGTCGGTATCGGAATACGGATCTTATCGTTATTAAAGCATACGCTCCCGATACTTTCCCGTTCTTTCCTCTTCCCATAACTTTCAAAGGCGATTACATCAGTATTTTCGGTATCGAGACTTTAGTTCTCAAACAGCATCAAATATTTCGACGTTGAAAGCTATTGCGACTACATTTTTAAATACTTTGGCGGAACAGGGGATGGACTCTTTTGAGTCGAAGAAGTTCAAGTTTCGCGAGACGTACAATGCTTTTCGCTTTGTCGATTTTATTCATTTTAATCATTATTTAGAGACTAAGCAAAACTGTTGTAGAACGATGCTAGAAAAAAATATGTATGGATTGATTTTCTTATTCACTGGTAATATGTTCGCTAAAGAAGCATGTTCTCGCGTTTCTCGAATTCAGATATATAATTCACGTTTAATTTCTCTTCGATATTGTCATCCGTTGAAGCTTCCAACATACTTTCACGAAAATTGATACGAAGAGATTACTTGTTGTTTTCTTATAGCTTTAATAAGCTTTAAATTTTCATATGTTTACGATATTTCCACATTTGAAATTTTTTGAAAGATTTTCATGGATTATCGGATTATTGGACTATTATTAAATTATCGGAATATCTTAATTTAATAAAGCAAGTTTTTTAGATAAAGCGAATCGGATTACAGATGGATAAAATTATTGGCAATCGGATACTGATATTTATATCACCGATCAGGTTTACGTAACCGGAGATAGCGAAGAATATCGATCGCTTGAAGCGACGAGAGAGAGCTTTGAGCGTTTCGGCAACGAGAACTTGCTGCGGAGCGTGCGCACAATTAGCCGATCCCAAAAGGGATCTCTGATTAAAAGATAAGCTGACTTCCACTCCAGCAGGAAGTCGAGGACCACTCCGGGATGGTCCTTGACATCGCGCACGTTCGATTCCTCGCGGCAATCGAGCGAGAGTTATCGATCCACGTCATCATTCAGGCACGAGTACGTTATTATCCTCGCATTGAAATGTTGCTAGTTTAATCGGGCGTACCGGATTGTGTTCCGCGTGTTACGCGATACTCTCGCGTAACGATCATGCGTAACACAGAACGAATGTATACGGCGGATGCGTAGCCCCTCCGATTGCTCGATGCCTGGAATATCGATGAAGCACCGCTTGCATGCATGCAGCCGCACAAGCAACACACGATCGAACGACGAACTTTGGCACAGTAGGCAAACGTTGAATCTGCGACACGGATAAACGATCAGCACAGCACGTCGGAGACACGCGTGGAGCACACTCGGTGAATCAAGATTACGTTTTACGTGTTGCTGCGTGATATTGCCCATAAAACCCTCGGAAAATCCAGAATTCACGGAGACTCAAGGATTTTCGAGGGATCCAAGAATCCTCGATTCCGGATTCTGGATATTTCTACGTCCACTATTTTTTCGATCCTCGAATCCAAAGACCTTCACAGTTAGCAATCCTTCAGATGCTAGAATCTCCAAGTCTACAATTATTCTTGATCTCCTTAGATCTAGAAATCCCACCTTCTTGCGGATCCTAAAATTTTATTCTCTAACTCATCTTAAACTCCAAATCTAAAAGAATTATTCCTTGGGGATTCCAGGATCCGGATAGACTCTACGAAAAATCCAAGGACTCGAGGATCAGATTTCTGAGGACTCAGAGATGCGTGCGAGGGTGATTTTCAAGTGTACGTGTATATTACAACTCGGTTCATGTGTTTTTGATACTTATGCGTGGAAAATGGGCTCGCCGAGTGTGTATTTTCGCACTACCTTGGGAATGTCCTGTCCCGCAGATGGCTAGAACCGTCAATCAAATTGTCCTACGTTATTTCACGGTCGAAATGATTAATCAAAAGATGGTGACAATAGAAACAGTCGAAAAGATAGAGAGAGAACTGATCAATCGAGAGATTGAATGCTGAACACATTCTATGGCATGCAACTATGCATATCGACGTTCGCGATTGGATTATAACTCCTTAAACTAATCCTCGAACGATCAATACATGTACGTGGTCTTATTTTTTAAATATCAAGACATCATATAAAATGAAAAAGCAAAGTAAAAAATATTTAAAACAATTAAAGTAACACATTTATGCCAGTGTCCAACAAATTATTAGGATATATATGATTCTTTTTTACAATTAGATTATTATGAAGATAAAATATAATATTGATGGTTTCTTGAGGGCCTCTTAAGAACATCGGGAATAAGCGAAGCATAACAAGATGGAAGCGCACCTGATGGAGTTGCTCCTGTTCAGTCTGGGCGGTGCTGGTGATCCTGTGGAGTCTCTTTGATGCATCAGCAAACGAGCATGCGTTAAACTCGCGCGATGTGAGCCCAACGATTCCACACTATCTGCTTCGCACAGGCCCATTCCTGAAAGAAATCGTAATTTCGAAATGCGAAAGAAACGAAAGTAAAATAAAGATTACGAAAAATCAGTAGAAAAGTAAAACAAAACGCAATAAAAAATTGAAATCAATTATTGCGGAATAAAGTAAACAGATATAACAATATCTGTTTAGATATGCAAACTATAAAGAGATCAAAATTAAAATCTTTTATCTTAAGACGTTAATGGAACTTTTCGGAAATGTATTTCCTTGTAAAAGCACACACGACAATGCCTTAATTCTTCTATCGAGGGAGATATATTTTTCACAATTGTACAATGTGTTCTCTCTCGATTACATCCACGGATCATATTATCTTAAATAATTAATTGCTCTATCTTCAATATTCAATTATATCTTGAAAAATATCGTGGAAAACTTTCTTTAATGCTCGTCAATTAAAATGTTTTAGCAGGCTTTGGTCATATCATGATCGAACCTTGAGATCGTCCGCTAGGCGTGTAAGTGTTGCTATGTCTCATCCACGAGGTGGTGTAGGGACTGTTGGGAGTCCCATAGTAACCCTGGAGATCAGGCGCGGCATAATTACTGCACGTATCGCTAAGGCTACCGTCAGACGGTTTCAGCACACGAGGTGAGAACGACGCATTCGCCGGTCCAACACCGGTACCTCTCTCGCGATGATGAGCGGACGCGAAGAGAGCGGTGAATTCTGGACTGCCCGGTTTTGGCAGACTCTGAGAACCCAGCATGAGACGATCTCGGACTGACTGCGAAAGCTGACTGGCGCTGGGTCCGGTAAGGCTGTAACTCTTGTAATGATGACCCTGATTGGATCCTGAAGAGTTTGCCTGCAACTCCGTCGTGCATGTTTGAGTGCCCCCGGACACCTTGACCTGCAAGAAACAGAGAATTCTGATTTAACGCGCTATACTCTTCATCAAATTTTTAATTTTCCGGTTCGGATGTTTAAAAGGCTATAAAAGATACGAGACTTGATCTAAAGAATTAATATCTTTAAATTTATCAAATTATTATTATATTAGAAAATTTATTATTATTTTAGAAAATTTCATCAAGGATTATTTAGTCTTAAATTTTCATTATAAGATCATAAGATCATGAAGGTCATGTAAATTTTTCCTTCCCTTTTTCGTTTTCTAGTTGGAAATGAGAAAAGAAAGGATCCTAAATACGAAAACATAAAGTTTGCAGTTCCAATCTTTATAATACCAACATTTTTGGTAATATGATAAATTCTGCAATTTGTAAAAATTATAAAACTTGTGTTAACCTTAGTTCTTGGCACAGCACTGACTTGAGCCGTCCTGGTAGTATCCTTGCTGCCATTCTGAACGCCATTAGGACTTGGACTGGTGCCCGCGCTGTGCCTCTTAACGTAACCGAAACTCTGCGGTACTCCGCGAACCTTACTGCTGCTGCTAGTCGATGTACCTGATGAAACTTTCTGCGGTTTCTCGCCGTTCGCATATTCAGCCATGGTCTGTTTCCGGTGTTTATCCTGTTTATCCATGTAAATACTGATATCAATAATGTCGCGCATTACCTACAGCATTACGTCAATTACACGCATGAATATTATGCATAAAAATTAATACAAAAATAAAATCAGTTAGCTTCGAAGCCTTGACTTTAAAGAAGTTGCTTGATTAGAAGAAAAACAATTAACATCTATATTATCGCGTAATATCGCGATCTTATTTTCTTCACAATGAATACCACACAACCGTCATTCCATCAACCGCCGACGTACTGTAGTCAATTTTAGCGTACAGTTTACGACGGGAATATAAACCAAAGGATATTAAGGGTCAACAGGCCAATGTCTCTCAAAGTACTTCACCTGCGACCTTCTGGAGAGACTAGGGCTGGGTGGCGCGCCCTCCTTGTCTCTCTCCCTCGCAGCGCCCGCCTCGATGTACTTCTTCCATTGCTGGCTATTGGAGCTACTGCCAGAACTGTTCGAACCCTGCTGCTGTTGCTGCTGTTGCTGCTGCTGCTGTTGCTGCTGCTGTTGCTGCTGATGTTTGAAGGCCGAGCTGTCGGTCTGTTGAGAGCTATCGGACTTCTTCACGTGAGGATGATGACCGCCGGGGTGTCCACGCGAGCCAACCACGCGGTACACCAGATTGTGGCTGTTACCCTGCTGCGCCCCTTGGGGGGTGGCCGTCCCTCCGCCACCCCCCACAATCACGCCCCCTCCGCCCGGCACCCTCTGTTTTTCAGAAACATGTTGTTGATATACATGTTAATCACGTGTAAGTGTTTGGATATTTTAACGCAAAATGCATTAATTGATCAATCATCGAGTCGCACTTTTACGAAGCTATATTAGTATTATGCATCGTAAAGAAAATGAGTATCGTAATAATAACATGATTTTGCACAGATGCAGTCCGATTTCTGCCTTCGCCGTTCAATCACGACGTTAACAACACCAAACGCTTAAAACGATGCCATTGTCATTGTTCATGTGTATGGCCACGGTCAAGGACTCGCTTTCAGGGATATCGATTCTCGCAGCTTGGCAGAAGTTAGAACCCTCATGGCATGATTCAGAGCACAGGCGCCATCGCGGCGCGTCGCGTCGGCAATTTTCTTCGCCGTTATTCCCTAAATCGTCTATTCTGAGCTCTTTTCCTCGTATGTGTGTGTGTGTGTGTGTGTGTGTGTGTACGAATGCAATGTCAAATTTATTGCAAATATCAGGAAAAGAGGAAGAGCGATGGAATCGATGGAATTGCATGGAAAAACAGAATCGAGAATAAGAATTCAGAGACGCACAGGGATTAATCGGTGAAAGCTCTTTTTATCAGCAAAGAGTTTCTGCGGAAGAGAGGAGTTTCCGGGAAATGCAGAACGGAGAACGGGAACCTGGCGAAATCTGCGAAGAGATCGAAACGTTCGTAAAGTTGCAGCGAGGGTGTGTGCGCGCCGCCTCCATCTTCTTCCATGTGGAATCGCGAGTGAGTCACAGGGGTGTAAGCCGGAAGGCTCCTTAGGCTTTTACGGCGAGGATCGTAAACGTACACACGGTGGAATGGAAGAGCCATAAACGCGGGACAAAAGATCCGCAGGTCAAACGCGTTTTTTCTGTCGCTCGCCCTTTGCTGAGAAATGTGCGCGCACGCCGGCTTAATTTTCTCTCGTTCAAAATTGCTTTCCCTTATCAAAGGATGGCCTGGCTGGAAGTCCTCCGACTGTCTCCCGTGTCGCTGATGTGGGATTTTTAATTAAGACTATCTAATCCGCTAGAAAATCCTCCCGAAGCGGGAGTGATGCGCGCCGGTGATGCCGCGATGTGCTTCATCATCTTTCCTGTTTCTGCCGTTTCGATGCGCCTGAATTCGTTTCCAGAATTCGTTTTACGTTCGCTTCTGCTACTTCGAGCCTCGTAAAAACGTACACGGCTTTTTTCCTCGCTTTACATTTTCGTCGTTCCGCTCGCTTCCTGATTCCATCCTCTGTCTCCGCCACTTGCTTTTGCATTTTGTTTCGCCTCGTCCGCGCGTCGCCAATCCTTTTTCCAATTCCATTGAATTTGTCATTTTGCCGGATCGGGAGAGAGCACACGTGAACACAATCGGAGCCCCGTCGGCGCGCAACAGCAAACATTCGCGCGCCTTTGAAGTACGCAAGCCGGGCGCGAGAGTCCAAATAAACCGGGCGCGCCTCTTCCGAGTAGATGGCTTTCCGAGACCCTTTTCGCGTCGCGATGCGGCACGGGGTTTATTTTCCGAAATCGGCGTCGTGGAAACATCCCATTTTTTTTACGGTCGTAAAGCATGCACTGCGGCAAGGCGATGACGCCTCAAAGACCGAGATGATATCGATATTGGTCATCCGGAGAACGATTCCCGAACAAAGGAACGACTTTTTGGTCGTCGTGCCGTTTGTTTATTTTCGACCGGAATTACGTATCCACGAGAAACTGTTCTGTACGAAATGTTTGGAAATTATATCTGAAATATTCATCGACGAATCTAGCTGCCGCATATTTCAATAATGAAATTAATAAAATGTTAAAAAGGCAAAATCGAAGGGCTCCTCGGAATTTTCCTTCGAGGCTGCAAGCGGATGATTCTATCTTATTCCTCTTTGGTTTTAAATTAGAAGAATCACTCACCATGAATGGACTTTCTTTTCCACGTATCGAAAATGGATTATCTTCGTACACGACAGATGCTTCCCTCCATTACGATGTTATCAATCGTTATCTCGCACGTATGCTCTCATTTTACGCTCTTCATTTTTCTTCAACAATCCGCGTTATCGCGAATCGCTTTTATCCGGACGCTAAAATACTTGAAAATTACACTTTCGCGCATACAGAAGGAGTCTCTTAAATCTCCGTCAATCAACTACAATTAATTAATCAAAAATGTCATTAACATAAATGTCTAGTTCAGAAAATCACTTGCGCGATTTCGAATTTGACTTGCCACTCGAGCCCTCGATTTTCGCGAAAGATGAGAATTATTCATCCATGGCGTTTATCGTGGCTAAAGCGATCGGCGATCGTTATTCCGGGACTATTCAAACCGCAGTCACGAAACACACCTGAATCGAGACCGATCGCGTGTATATGTAGTAACCAACAACGTTGGGTGGCCTATTACGCGGTTTTCCCCATTGGAGAGGAAATTGGGGATGTTCCTGTCAACGACGACCTTCGGTCCTCTCGCAATTCCGAATCCCATTTCAAGTTTGAACATGTGTTAACTTCACGTCAGCATTCGTTTGCGTCTCTAAACGTTGGAACAGCGAATCTGCTCGCAAGCAATTTTCGATAACGATGTAAATTCGTATTTCTGGCTTATAAATTGATCTAATTTTTATACTCGAGATCGCACTCAGAATCTCGCGCCTTGTGTTGAGTTTCTATCGCGAGAAATCTAATTATTCCATCCAGATCCAGATAATTTCGCAGTCAGTGATCTCATTACGAAATTTATGGAATATTTTATCGAATTCTTCGCGTTTGATATTAGTTTGTGTTAATGACGTCAAGTCGGTGACACTAAATTCTTTCATCCCGCGCAACTAGAAGGGTAGTTTCTCGCCGACGTCGCCACTTTCACGTTTCCACTCGATATTATGCCACCAATTAAGACAATTTATGTTCACCGTACATCTTTCAGCCCCGGAAAATATATAAAGGCTGCCGCTTTATCAACCCCACGCCCTTACGAGTTACAGTTTCGAACGTAACGTACGAGGCAGCCGAACGTTAACCGCCAACTGCGGGGGTCGACGATCCATTGCTCACCGGCCCTCCTCTCGTCCCCCCCCCCTCTCCCACTTCTCGGACGCACCGCGTAATATTGCTAACGGGAGGTACTCGCCCTCCCGAATATCGTGGCTGTTCTCTGCAGGATGCCGTACGGTTCGATTCGAGTCGCGATAAGGGATCGGAAATCAGAATTCGCCCGTTTTTATTACGAATACACGCGCGTTTTCCTTCTTTAGACAAAAAGACTTATTGTTCGTCATCCGGTTAAACCGAAAGACAAAAAGAATCAGCAAAATTTCTGTCAAACCGGATGATGGATCCGCGCAAACTCTTATTTGCCGAGAAATTTATAATTTCCAAAATGTGCCCCTTCAGTCATCCCGCTACATCGCACATTAAGTTTATCACTTTTGTAACCACTCGTTCACGTTCCCGTTTCACGTAGATCTGATTAATTATTTTCATAAAGCATCAAGAAAGAGAAGGATCTGTTCTTTCGGGTATCATGAATAATATAATGTCAGAAGTTATTATTAGCGAAATGATGACGGCTGGGCGGGTTGTTTCGAAAAGAGCGGGTTTCTGCGGGTCTGCTCGTCCTAAATCACCGTGTAATCGACTTGATTTACACCCGAAAGGGTACGAAAGAGAAGCATTACCTCGGCCGGCGATAAGGAGACCACGCTAGCCTTGCGCTCCCCACGTTCCCTTATCTCGGTAGGGTTCCGAAAGGGTTGTTACGCCCGAAACCGATAGCTCTCGTTCGAGATGGCGAGTGAGCGAGTCGATAGTCCAAGACCAGCGGATTAGAGAAAGGATTATTCATTTGGGGAGCGATGTAAAGGCGAGCAGGAGAATGTTACCCTTCCAGCTATGTTTTTATTACGTTCGTTCGCGCTGACTAAAGATTGGCAGCGAGAATTTCACGAGTTTTCATTGTTACGTCAATGCAGAAAAAATTAGAAAGAGGGAAATTAGAAAATAATAAATCAACAAGCGCGAAAATCTCGTTCGATTCAAGTTGAAGCGGAACCACGCATGAGAAAATACCTAATAAAAACAATCATTTCATCGAACAACGTTCGATGTAGCGATAATTACAATTAAACAAAGCAGTACTCGCGTTTGAAAAATGGCAATTACGCCGGCGATCGGAGAGAGTAAAATATACGCACTTGATTTGTTTGGTCGGGATGTCTGGCCGCTCTCGAAATGAAGGCCGGAGGAAAATTTGCTCTTTCGCATAAATTAGTGTTGCAAGGCCGTAAATATTTAATTAACGTCCATTGTCGAGCTCGGCGCGGCCATCGAGATCACGATTTGATCGCGATAAGTGGTCCATCGAACGGAACTAAAGAGCCACAGGGAGGGGGAGAGGGTGAAGAGGCACGGTAATTATTTTATTATAATAATCGCCGTTAAAAGGGACACATTTATGACGACGGGACCGACTTCAAAGCCCCGATTAAAACGGCCGACTCGCGGTCGCGCGTAATGCACGGATCCGTGGATAATTAATGAACCGGGCTTTTAACGGGAAGGAAGGGTTATCGCGCCCGGCGCATCTCGACAAATAGAGCGCTCGTTAACCGTCGGTCATCTCCATGAAGCGAAGAGAGAGAGAGAGAGAGAGAGAGAGAGAGAGAGAGAGAGAGAGGGAGGGGGAGAGGATCAGTTCCGCGAAAGTCGGTCATCTTTGGCACGCGAAAGAAACTTTCCCGGTAAGATTGGCGGAAATGCGCTAGATGCTATGACGCGAAAGCCGATTCCTCGTGTATTATTTTCATTTCAATTGATCGAGCCACGATCAGAAGTCAAACGCGGTGCAATTTCGCTTATGCTGGAGGAAAAGGGATACCTGAGGGAGAATAGCCTCGGTCGATTAATAGTTGACAAAGTTGTCGGGCTTTTGGAGCGTTGCAGACTCCAGATATTTTCGTGATATCGATGAACGTTACGGTTGAACTTTCTTCTGTGAAAAAAGGAAAGCCGGAGAGAAATAAAGTCGCCGGCGGGAAAAGAGAGGAGCGTTTATTATTTCGCATGGCGGATATCGATTCTATTCGGCGACGACCTGCCGTGACCCTGCTGCAAAACGCGATGTATACAGCTAATCTCTCCTCTTTCCTCTTCTTGCTCGAACAAATTGTCAATTTTTCACTGAGAATGCATAATATATGGCACTTTAATACATGTCCATTAATTTAATTTAATATATTTTCATACTTGTCCATTATTGTCATTCGCACATAAAATAGCACGCGTTTGTGTATTCACAAACGTTTCGTGTTTCATATTCATTTAATATTTCTCCGATGATCATAATTATTATGTCCGCTATAACGCGATACGAGAAGTTTTGGTATAATCATTTTAATTCTCGTAACTGTAAATTCCCACAAAAAATCATAAAATTTATTTTAATTATTCCGATTGATGATGAAGCGCCTTTCTTGATAACAAGGAAATTCCATCTCCGATATTATTCCCGCGGTACCTCGAGAATTCATTTCGCCGCAATTTCTCAAAGGGGAAGGAAAATCGACTGTAACGCGGAAATCATCACTTGTATGCTTCAACGACTTCTCGCAGACAAGAGATCGAAAAGGAGAACGCAGTTCTCGATGAGGCTACATACATGAGGCCGAGTATCGGAAACGATCACGAAGGATATATCATGGAGGATTAGAAAAAAGGAAGAGCGTCGTGAAATGTTCTTTCTTTGCGTGTCACGTTCAGAATGTCTCGAGAGAATCTCTCGAAAGGACTGAATGGTTGGCGTAAGAGGATTGAACACAGCGCGTTTAATGCGTTTTATCTTTTATCATCGGGAATCTTGACTCTCAAAATCTTGATCAAAAAAATATCTATTCAAAGATATATCATACACTTGTTCCGTAATATCAGGTGTACAAATTAATCTCCTGCTCTCTTGCGGAGTTCAAAATTTACTTATACGAAAGTACAAGAAACATTTTAATCGACAAAATAATCTCCGTCATTTCCGGCAAGCTCATTTAGCTAGTTATGTGCGATAAAAATTTGACGTCGATGAGATCATCGATGCTTGAAATCAAAAGCAAGAGACTAATTTGTGCGTTCGATATTACGAATTGCATGATGTACTATCAAAGGGATATTTTGGTTTGCAAGAATTTTCATAGCTTTCGTTTGACGTGAGATGTTTCGATTCCTGTCATAATTTATAAATAAATTATAAATCTTATCACGCTACTTTGTAATCATTCTTTTATAACTGTACTCCTCGCCGCTGCTAATCCCGATGTCGTTAAGGGAAACAAAACAAATCGATAATTGCATATAACAGTAATAGAGCGTAATGGAACGAGCGAGCGTTTAAAAATAGCGATTTGCAGTGACCGGTAACAGTGAAAAGGTCGAAAAAGTCTCCGGATAGTGGGACACCTAGCACACGACAGCTGCGCGATGCAACAGCTGACGCGCACACATGCTCCACGCTTTGTGAGTCGATTGTAACTGTATGGGAGTTTGCGAGTTCGTGCGTATGCATTTGCCGTCGTCCCTTGCCCTTCCGCAGCCGCCTGAGTGTTAATTAAAAAGAGACTTTGATCGATCCGCAACAGCGTCGCAAAAGGCTCCAGCTTCGCATCAAGGCATCATTGAAGGGAGAAAGAGAGAGAAATGAAGAAAGGAGACATTGATGCCTCGATGAAACCTCGCATGCGGAGATCCATCGTCTCGAAAAGAAAAGGAACTCGGATTTCAATTCGAATTTTAAATGGTTTCTCAGGCTGGAAAATGTTTCCTGGAAATTCTCGTCCGATCATGCCGGCGAATTTTCCGTCAATCTGCCACGCTTGACGATTCGGTTCGTTTCCCTGAGAGCGTATTACTGTGTGATTGGCTCGTTTCGAACCGCGAGCATGCACACTCGTTGACCCACCAATTATTGCACCGATGGCCACCGAGGTAATCATCGAGGATATATCCGGCGACTAGCATTAGTCCCTTTGGTCAGCCAACACGTCAGCGACTGTTGGATTATCCCTTCAATGATCGACGTCGAACAGCAAATGCTTGATATTCGATCATTCGATATTGATCGCCATAAACGAGAAATACTGATTGAACGACTCCCAAATTTCAGAAAGATCGCGGCTTTCAGCGTGACCTCCGGTCGCCCTGCGCGCTTCTCACCGGCTTCGCTCGATCGAGCGAACGAAGATCCGATCGAAACGGGATCCCGTTTCGATTAGGAGAAGCGAGACGGTTACGGAGGAAGAGTCCAGCATCGCGTGATTCTCGGCGCCTTCCGCCGAGATGACTCGTTAATGAGCCGCAGGACATCGGAAACTGGCGGTGAGCAGTCGCTCACGCGAGCTCCAGTCCGGAAATAAGAATTAATAGACGCTATTTTCGGCAAAGCCGCGCCATCCCCCCTCCGTCGCGCGCCCTCTCGCGCAATCGATTCCGGGTTCGCGGGTTCGCTGACCTTGTGATGAGAGGGATGTCCCGTGTGATTGGCGGAGGTGTGATTTCCGGCTGGGATGGAGGCCAGCTCCTCGATCGTGAGCTCCGCCAAGGCGTCGTTTCCGCCGCTGCAGCCGCCTAGAAGACCGCCGGCGACGACGCCGCCGACGCTACCACCGCCACCGCCGCCGGCGCCGCCGCCGCCGCTGTTCCCCGGACTGACACCCCCGATGCAGCCGCCATCCGACCTCGCGACCCCCGACGGCCGATTCTTCTGCACCCGCCTCGAGGTCACCAGTTCCTTCACCCCCGACAGCTCTCGCCGCGAGCCGCCCACGTACCTGCGGAACCAATTCGGAATATGGTTACTATTTATTTACGATTGTTACTGCCGGAATTAATGATACGATGTGAACCGTTCCTTCATCGGTATCTTGCCTTTTGAGGGAGAGAATACTCCGAACGCGAGCGTGGAAGCATCTGACAGAGACTTTGCGACTACTTTGCGACGCGACAAGTCATCGATATTCATCCGAGAACATTTTATGGAAACAGTCTCTCCAAGATGCTTCCATTCAGACTTTAGCATTCCGTTAAGATATATTCCTTGGAGCGTGATGCGAGAGTAACAATCGCTTGCGTCATTTGCGCAAAGCACTCGCAGCTAAGTACTCGCAATTGTAATTCTTTCGCGGGATGTATCCGTGATATCGCGTAATTCTGTGGCGCGTAATTCGCCATTCCTTGGACCGACTTCGTCGAGACTTTGTGGCGATATTGTTATTCAGAGTTCACGGGGAATACAGCAACGGTTTAACACGACGAAATTTCATCCGAATGCGATCTGCTGTTCTCTCTGTTACGGGACAGACAAACATCGTGCGGTCTTTCTCTCTGGAGAATCGCTCGCTCTTTTCAAACGATACTCTCATAACGACACTTTGTCACCTTTCCGCCGATGTCTGTCTCCGATATCTCGGCACTCTCGATGTTTTAATCGCGATAAACGAACAACAAATCGTGCCTCTTCCCGTCCACGCAAATTCATATTTTCCATTATATAGTGAAAACGCGCTGCTGTTAGTTTCTCGTTAACCGGATAATTAACATGCTCGGCTGCTTATGTTTGCCGGAGATAATGGGAATTCGTCGGCGCTACCATTCATCTCGGCATTCCGTCATTAACGCACGGAACACGCAGCACGATTCCTAAATTAATCGCGGTGCGATTCATCGAGAATTAATCCGGCGTCAACAAAAATCAATATCCGCGTCGAGTGACACGATTAGCAGTAAAAGTAGCAGCTTGACACGTCCCGGACACGCGGAAGCGATATTTAGCGAAGGTGTGTTTGTCTTATTTAACAGCGCTCCGCGAACGACATTTCCGCCGAGATATCGTATTATCTTCAGGAGAGCGGCAAGAATCAAGCAATTTGGCGAGGACGGGCTCTGCTCGCTCAGCGAAAAAAAGGACACCCGACAGCGCAATGACGAGAGGGAATGCGACGGTTTTATTTCGCGGCGGGATTTATGGCGCGCACGGTGAGCGTAAATATCTGTCCTCTTTTCTTTTTTTTTTCTCCTTTTTTTCAACGCGTATCGGCGACACACACACGCGTACACGCATTCTGTCTCTCTCCGCGCCGTGATTCACGGCGATAATAATTATTAATCCTCGGGATGCGCGGAAGGGTTGACGCCGGTATGATCGCTTTCGCGCGACTCCCGAAAATCGAGTATTTTTCGCGTATTTGTTTATATCGATGCACAATATAATCTCGCGTCGGACACGATGTTTTATTCGCGCGCGCATGCGCGCGCGGTCCCGGCGATTCCGCCTGTTTGCGTATCGCGGAGATTGCGGAACGCGCGAGAAAGGAGAGAGTTCGTTACGTTTACAAAGGAAATAATTTGCAAAGCGGCCGAGAGTCGACAAAAACATGTAGCGTAAACACACGTAGCGATTTCCATTTCGAGTTCGATACGCGGCGCGTAAAAATAATTAATCGCCGCAAGCGATAAACAAATATAAACGTGACTATTTCCGTGACCGACCGGCCGCAGTAGGCTCTTCCTCATCGCGAATTTCGTCGTCATTCTGAAGTTCCCGCGTTGATTTCTCATCGTTTAGCGAGCGGAAGGCCCGAACGCCGCGGAAAATCGCAGCCTCCCGAGAGGGAAAGGGTTGAAAGTCGGTGATATACGGGAGCGCACCAGAAAGAGAAATAATAAACACCCTCGTGACGCCACTCTCTCTCTCTCTCTCTCTCTCTCTCTGCGCGTGTATTTTATGCCGTGTTTTATAAATTTATCTTGCGCACGCCTTTCTAGACGACGGTCGTTATTTTAACTGCCCTTACCGGCGGCTCGGTCGGGGGTTAATGCGCCTCGTAAAAAAGCGTGCTTAACCCCGGCGTAAGTCGGGACCGAACTGATTCACGAGCTCGACTTCTCGAGAGCGGAATTTCGGCAGGAAAACGCACGAGTGGACGCGCGTCTCGCATAGCTCGTAACTACTGAACTTCTGCTTAATTAACAGCCGCCGAGGAAAATATCTCGTCTCTTAAAGTTCCTTTAATAACGTTATCGTTCCGGTTAAATGTAATCGTTCTGTCTACATCCAGATTCTAAATTAATTGCACACCTTCGTTTAACACTCGCGCCGCTCCGTTCACAATTACCGCAATAAGCGAACTTTTGACTAAGCGCTTGCCGAACGAATGGCAAGATCCAACTTGCCTCGTAATTTAATGATTTCCTAGTCTGAAGTTGAAATTTTGAAAATTCCACGCTCCGAAGGTTTCCGCGTTTATAATTTTATTCCGATTTCGCGTCGTATCTTCGATGCCTCGCGATTCTTGTTGGCGCAAACAAAATCGCTAAAATCGGTGAAGCGGAGACCTCGCGTACTCGAGCTTTCCTCTCCGCGACGAAACGTTTTCTTGCCGCAACTTGCGGATTGCTTTTCGCCCGCCGCGTGATCGCTACGTTGATCACTTCGTGCGGATTAAATATTTGCGGAAAGCGCGAGCGACGGCGGCGGAATTGCGGCGTTAACTTCCGAGCACGCGCGCGATAACTTTGTTTTCGCAAGGGAACTTGCGAGACGCGGAAACCCGGGACGTCGCGTTTCCCGAGCACGTTCCTCGCGCAACTTCTTGATTACGAGGACCATTAGCGCTGATAATTAAAAAGTTGCGACTGGCGGAGGTTTCGCGGAAAGGAACGCGAGAGCTGGCTATGTTCTGTCCTTTATCTGAAGTGTCCTGTGATAACATCGAGCTGTTAGATGTTCGCTTCAGCGGATAAACTGCCAGCCGATGAGAAAGAAGGACGTCACGTTAGATGTCAATTGTCACTTTTCTAGAAAGCGAGGCTCCGCGATAGATTAAATTAAAATCCGACATTAGTTTCCGTAGCGAGTTTTGAAGGATCCGCGGAAGCCTCTCCGGTGAGATATTGCTCTTCGACGTCGCGGCAAGCGCAAACTTCATCAACTACACGTCCAACTTGGCGAAGCGATACCCGTTCTCGCACTGCGATAGAACTCGGCGGATAAAAGGACAACGCGGTGAACACGAGAGAGAAGCGTCTCGAGCGATTTTGGAGACTCAGCGCGAACTTTGCAATTGAATGAATGATAGATTCTTCGGGAATTGCGGGGAAACTACTCGCGAAAAAGCGGGATGGAATAATTCAGCAGACTTGAGGAACTCGTCGTAGCGAATGTGAGGTTTATCAGTCGATCTATCATTTGACGATTGTCACGCGTCCTGAAAGAATCGAGCCTGAAAGTGGACCGATTCTTCGAACCGAAATGTTTCGATAATTCTGGAATTAAAGCGCGATCTTTCAAAGGAAATAAAGAGTTCGTTGTCCAAGCTTGAATTATCGAGAGCCTCTCCGACTTTTCGCTGAGATTGTGCCATTCTGCTAACGTGTGTTTATACATCATTATAATAAAGAGTCTTACGGTAAAAGTCTGCAATAAAGATAAGTGAATTGCATCCGGGAAAAAAATCTGCACTCGAGACAACAAGAAAAAGAATTCCTCGAGACGTGAATTTATACGATAATATTCCTGCTTCCAGCAATACGCTGAAATTCAACCGACAATTTTCAAAGGCGGTTTCAATCGGGTCTACATGACAATTCAAATTTCCAGATTCAGCTCCGGAACTTCACTTTCCATTCGCGCTAACAGATAAATCACATGACACAGGAAGCGCGATCGGTACGTTCACGCGGCTTAAACGTGGACGCGCTGTCCCCTGTCAGGAGAACACGCTTGCTTCCCATTCGCCCTTCGACCTCTCGCCCGTATCCACACCCCGTGTTCACCCCGCGCGATGCCTATCGGTCAACATCCGCCGTCCGACGAAAAGGAAGGCCGGGATAACGCCAAGAGAAACACGGGATTACCGTTCAAGCTGCGGCCGCGCTTCTTCCAAACGGATTCCGCACACCCTTCCGTCAGATCCCCGTCCCTTCCGCCACCCTCGCCACTCGGAGGACACTGTCACACCGGAAACCGGGAGAGAGCGCGAAAGAGAGAGAAAGAGAGAGAGAGAGAGAGAGAGAAAGAAAGAGGAAGAGACAGAGAGAGAGAGGGACCAACGAGCGAGGGCCTCACCGAGCCGGAAATCAGATCGGTCGCTAATCCGGATTGGGTCTCGCGCGTCTCTTCGTCGACGACGAGGACGAGGACGAGGACGACGTCGTGGACGAGAACGACACTCCCCACCCTCGGTGGCTCGGCACGTACTCTCCTGCCTCGTCGTCGGAAAAGCAACCCCGTGGCGACGATCCCTCGACGCCGGCAGATCGCGCCACTGCTCGGCGACGCCGGATCGATCGCTGATGACGTCACGGCGTCCACGCAAGCGTCGGCGTAGTCGTCGCAGATAATATCATCTCGCCGCCCCGCGGTTCATCTGGATGAACCGCGATGAATCCGGCGTATGTGCGATGTACGTGCGCATGTACGCCAAGGGCCTTTAATTACGCGAATTTTTACGCGATCCGCGAAAGCGGAAGGCGTAGATGCCTTGTACACGGAATTGTTCCCTGCTGGATCCCGGCGTTTGCGTACGAAACGCATCCGGAGATGTAAGAGGACATCGTAGCATCCATTTCACAGCACCTACCGGATATCTTTAGATATCCAAAACTTCCGATGACAATTCTTCGGTGCTAATCGAAGACGATTCTCCGTGCTGCGTTCTTGAGAGTAGTAAGAATCATATTATGAGAGCCAGAGAATAAAGGAAAATTCAAATCTTTACGTTACGTATCTTGTTAATATCGTATAAAGAGGGACAGGAAAGAAAAAAATCTGCAATTAAACATGCGTAAAGAATCAGAATCATTCATCCTGCGTCGAGACATTATTATCGTTAATCTTTTCAAATACCATTTCGGGTAGGTGTATATCAAACACATGACACCAGGAAATTTAATCGATAAGAAGACGCGATAACGTCAAGACAGAAAACAGTCGAGAAAATCAGAGAAAGAATGATGATGAGAGATGATGAGAGATTGTACAAAAGTCGGCCGAAAGCAGGGTAGCCCGAATTGCCTGAATTTTCCACTTGTGCGAATTTCCGCCGTCCGTTTAGCACGTTCTCCATCACGCGCCAAATGCCGGACGATAACGAGCATTCCACTTTTATGACGCGCTATCAGATAGCGTCTATCTGCACGCGTCGAGTGCCCGAGCGCGAGCAGATGCGGTTGGAGAGATGCTGCGATCCAGACTGCGCAAGCGCACGCGCGCGAGAGAAAGAGTCCTACGGGCGAGAGACGCATCGCAGGACAATGCCGGGAGGCTGCTGTCACAGAAGGGACAAAGGCGCTTATCTTTCTGCGTGCACGAGACATCGTAACGCGGCTTCGGCCGGCGCCTTATTCTCGCGCGGTAAATTGATTCCTCGCTTCGGCGACGTTCGCTTTAAACGGGAGCGCGTTGTTTTCGCTGTGAAAGATGCAATCGAAAGCCGAAACCGATGGGTAATCGCGGCTTGACAATGCGATATCGCGCGAGGGGAAGGATAAAGTCCCGCACGAGTGATTACCATAAAATCGCGACAACTGTCGTTTCTTATGGATGAGAGTCGGGGAACATCACGAGGGATGCTCTTGTTAAGGAAAGAAAGAGAACGCAGAACTGCGGCGACTATGGATCAACGACCTATCGCGAAGCGAAAATCGCGATTTAAGTGGCGCGCAAGAGAACTCGCGCGGGATAATCACAAGCAGAGATATCGGGAGAATATTGTTATCCTGCTATTGTTAATATAAGATGTAACAAACGGCTGCTAACACGATCAGCCGGAAGTTGAAGGCTCTACTTGTTATTGCGAAATACCCATAATGAATAATTCTAACAGGAAATGGTGAAAGGAGTCATTCGTCAGTTCTTTGATCTCGAGCATCGATATATCGAATATATATCGAACGCCATATATTCGTCGTACGAAATACTTCGAACTGCGAAAACACGCGTGCAGATATATTTCCTCACGATCGAATAATACAGCCATATATATTCGGCGCGTTTATTTTTAAATAAATTTCGATGGCGACGCGGCGATACCGGGCAGCTTTCGCAGGAACGCCATAATCGCCGGAATATGTCGGGGAGTCTTTGTGCAGGCTAGGCCGGCTTTTCCTCCGGCGATGGCGATGAGGGTCGTGGAAGGATCTCTCTCGGCTGAGTATATTGAATTTCCGAAAAGCGCGTCGGGTTTCAAGCGGGTGATACGCGGCTCCGATTATGCCAAAGCGAGTTAGGGGGTTCGTCATGTCTCCCTCCCTCGACGCGTTTCCGCGTTCTGGCGAACAATGCTACCCTGTAGCGCGCGATGCATCGCAAAAAAGATCCTTCTTAATTATCTGCGAGGAGATATATATATATATATATATATATATATATATATATATATGTATATACACGTATAAAGTTAGTGTCACGCGAATAGATGAAGCATGGCACGTAATTGCGAAAAAGGGGAGATTTCGCTCTCATAATTTCAGTTCAGGAGAATTTTAACGAATATGAGAAAGCGCGCGATTCAACAAATCCGGATGGCATCGATTACCGTTTTAACAGATATTTCTTTTCCGTGAGATACATCTTCTCGACAAAGATTCAGCAATCTACGAATCGGCTTGGAGATTGGCGGATCGAAATCCCTCGATCCGATTTACCCTCCTTTACGTTTCCAGCTGCAAAGGATCGAAACACGTACCGATATCCGGTACGTCGTTATCCCGACCGCTTTTCGGAAAGAAATTGGAAGATTATCATGAACGATACCGTTATGTGAGCTCGACATCGCGCTGGATATAAGCGGTCGTTTCGCGGTAAACGCATTTGGCGTTGCGACAAGGGAGAACTACCCTTCCTTAATAAAACTACTCGGCTTGCTTTTAATCGCTGTAATCGAGATCATCCATTCTTCTTGATCCTTTGCTGATACGACTGCATCAGTTTTCCGTATTCTCTCTTTTTCATATCTTATATATCTCTTTCTCTCTCTTGGCATCTTCTAAGCTTATTAAAGCTTATTCTAAGTTTATTCTTAATAAATTTTAAGAAAAAGAATGCGATGCCACGCGAGATATGAAGTTCGTTTAGTTCAAATTTAATCCAAATTGCACACACTCTCTCTCTCTCTCTCTCTCTCTCTCTTGCATATCTTTTTAGAGATATTCTATATAATATAATAAGATTTTTCACATTCTCAATGCCCTAAATGCCACGTAATTAATGATTCCAAGCGCAACAGAGAATCGTCCTCGATTCTCGAAGGGTGCAAAGTTAAAAGATGCAAGATTAAAAGAGGCAGCGGATTGTTTATGCACGGATTGAATAAAAATTTTGCGCTACATTCTTATCGTTCTCCTTCTTTACTTCA
Source organism: Eciton burchellii (assembly GCA_020341155.1). NCBI lineage: Eukaryota > Metazoa > Arthropoda > Insecta > Hymenoptera > Formicidae > Eciton > Eciton burchellii. The sequence goes on from JAHMML010000088.1 coordinate 500,455, forward strand.
CGCAAAACAAAGCAAAGGAAGCACACGCTCGCGTTCTTTGTCGGCTCTTTGTCGAAGCTTCCCTCCGAATCCCGCGACTACTGCTCCCCCCAATCGCTGTTGCGGACGGGATTAACTTCGCCGACGCGATACACACGGTCGAATCCGCGGATGTTTGCGGAAGCGGGGAGAATCGCTCTCGCGGATTAATCGGGCGGTCCAGCTTTAATTCGATCGCGGTGAAAGCGGCGCGCGCGGCGCTGAGTAATTGGACGCGCCTCCGGAATTAGCCTCGCGAATTTCGCCTAATTAATGTCCGCATTCGGACACCCCGCAGCGCACCTACCCCCCTCTCCCCCTCTCCCCCTCCCCCCTCGCTGCGGCGGTTCGGTGACTCAGTCGCTGGAACTCGCGACGAACGGCGCGAATAGACGGCGGCGCGCCGCGGGTCAGTTCTCTGATCGCGCGTCGCCACGAGAATTCCCGATTCTCGAGGAAAAGCACGGAGAGGCACGAGATTGGCCGATTAATCCCGACGGGCTTGTATCGGCTCGCTCGATCGGAATGCTAATTGCGGCCGCGTGGCAGTCGTCGGCGCGCAGAAAGAAGCGGCCGGCCGACACGAGCGGCTGGAAATCCGCGTGTGATCGATATTAAAGCGGACTGCTTTCCGCGAGGAGGACGCGTCTGAACGCCTCGAATGGCCGAGCGGCTTCCTCCGATGGATTCGGCCCTCGTCGCTCGGGAAATCTTAATTCGCATGGACTGCAAGCACGAAGCGAAGCTTCGCTAATAATAAAGCGCACTCTCGGTCGAGCGTCTTGTTGCGAGCGGAACCAACGGGCGTGGCGGAACGTAATGAACGAGTCACGACGCGAATCCACTTTGTAGTGCCGGACAACATGTAAACGCCGCCGAAAATAGCGAAACGCCTCGCTCAACGTCCGTAAACGACGAGCAGGAAGCTGCTCGCTCGTGATCGTTCAGTCGCACGGCGATCGATGCGGCGAGCTTTCCTCATTCGGTTTTCAATTTCGTTCAATTATCCTGAGATCGAATCGCGATGCGAAGATTCGCATCCGAGGGAATGACACGCCGAAACGAAAGGCGTCTTGCGACCTTCCTCGCTCCTTCTCCTCGACCTTCTCCGCGATGATTCTCGCGATGATCAGTAGAATCCATCGAAGGCCACGAGACATCGGGAAGGTCGCGAGACGAGAGCTTCTCAGTGGAAAACTCACGGATGGCTTAGTCCTCGAGCTTTCTTGATCAATACTCGGCGCGCGCTTGGCGTCGCCCACGCGCTGCTAATTTATTGCCGCTCTCTCTCACGCGCGCGTTGCGAGAACAGCGTCGTCGCACCTTTCTCTCGTCATATTTCATCCGATAAAAAATGATCCATCCACCGCGCTGCTGGAAACTTCCGCGTCGCGAATCACTCGCGCTCGACGTTCCGGGAAAGCTTCTCATCTTCTCCCTTTTCTTCTTTCGCAACACCTTGGATTTTTTCGATCCTAGATAATGATGAGACTGTTGCGAAAAATTACAAGATCTCGCTTTCGTTAATTTATGTTATGCACGTACACACTATTGTATTATATATATTTATATAGCGTTAACATTGAACGTTAATATGCCTCAGGATATCAATTACGTAATGTAATTATTATATATATTCTGGAGTTTCGTAAATGCACTTTGAAATTGATTACTAATTACTAATTAAATTACTTAAATTAAATAAAATTAATAATTAAAACTATTGCAATTATAATGGCATTAACGTGGAATGAAGAAATGAGATTGTTATCGAAACAGCTAGGGTATGCTAGCTTCCCTCCAAACATTTCTTTCCATTGCGGTTGATTATTAATTTACTCCGGAAAAAATTATTGCTCAATCGGAGATAGACTCAATCACCTCCGCTGATTAATTCATAAACCACGCCGTTCGAAAATGATCAGACCATGAATTCCTTAAAGTGCAAGATCCCCATGCGAAATATCTACTATATCATCGTACGAGTTGTCCACTAAAGATACCAAGAAATTCGCTCATCGAAACGAGCGTCAGCTTGTTGACGCCTCGAGGGAGTTAGCGGATGCTGCAACGAGCCATTTTACAACTCCTGGAACCTACCTGTCGTGCTCGTGTCCGTAGGAAGGGTTGATCCTGCGCGCGTACAAGGATGCGCCACCCTCGGACATGTATCCGTCACACAGATCGGACAAAGTTCTGCTGCCGACGCTCATGCCGCCTCCTCGCAGTACCTCGCCATCGCTCAAGTAACCGGAGGCGACGTCCACGTCGGTGTAGTCGTGATGACTGCCAACGTGATGATGCGACGACGAATGCAAAACAGTGTACTGCCGCGCGGTAGTGCGGCTCGGCAAGGTCTGCAAGCCCCGAGCCCCGGGCGTGTAACCGCGCAACAAGGGCTGCATCGGTTTCACCGTCATTTCGGCTTCGTCATCGGCCAGGGAACCGCCGCAGGTCGAACTCTCCGACAGCACCTGGAGAAATGAGAAGGTTTAGTTTAGCGCTCGAGCGGTTGCTGATTTAATTTAATTTCGCCTTCAAGTAACGTGGATTGCCTTATAGACATCGCTTTCACGCGATAGTCGCGTTATACAATAGTACAATAGTGAACTGTCGCGAACGTGTCATTGCGATAAATCATTCTTGAATGTCATAAGGTCTCTCGGGAGTGGAAACTAAATTCTGATGTAAAAGATTAGAATGGGAATTTGCAGCAACTCTGCACTTATTTCTCTTCGTTACTACAATTCGACGGAATTCGTGGACGTTTTTTAGACATTTTTATAATTGAATCGTTAAATTTTCGAGAATTTACATGCCACTTTACGCCTACATTTGAGAACATCCAACAGATGTTAGAAGACCTGTGTAATGATACCTACTTAATGTTCTGTTCAAGAAATTTTCAAAAATTCACGGATTTCAGACAGTCCGGAAGCGAGCTCTTCAATTTTCTAGCAGCCAAAACGGTGAGGTGGAATCCTACCAACCTTCTCCATCTGTTCAAACGTAGTGTCGATCTTGCGATTGGGAATCGTTTTGATCTCGCTGCCGCTCTCGCTGCTGGGTCTGTAGATTACGCTGCTGTCACTCGAGTTGCTCTGGCCGGTGCTGTTAGAGTTGCTATGCGAGCTTTCGGACATCAAGTCCGAGATACTCGGCATCGGCGACACCATCGCCACTGTGTTCGGGTCGAGTTTGCGATGAAGAGGGTCGCCAGCCTTTAGCTTACTTGGTGTCGGCATGTTTCCCGCCACGCCGCTCTCCTTCGACGGTTTCGATGTTCCCTTTACCAGGGCGGTGGGTTTCGGAATGCTGGAGCCGGGACTGAGTCCGGGACCAGCCGGATTCGGGCCCTGAAGCGGACTGTTCGCTCCCGTGAGCGGCTTGCCGGATCCAAAGTTCAGATTGTTCTGCGATGGAAGACTCGCGGAGTCATCTTCAACATTGTGCAGCTTCTCATCAGTCGTTAGGTTCTCACGACTGGGCGTAGAGATTTGCTTCTCACCGCGAACATCAGCAGACTCGATGTCTTGTTCACGTATGATCCTGTCCTGATTCAACTCTCGTGTCTTGGATGGCGAGCCAAAGCTCTCCACGCCCGATTGTTCTTCGTGATCAGTTTCCGGGATCTCTGGCTCCTTCTGTCTAATCGCGAGATCCTTGCCGCCCGACAGATTTGCTTGGTTCATGCACAGGGTGCGATCAAAAGCATCGTTCTCGCGCGGTATCGTTTCCTCGACCAACTCGGACGGTTTGATGATGCCGTTGGTGTTCGCTAGGATCGTCTTCTGTAGCATCAGATCCTTATTCAGACCGTTTGGCGGAAGCTTCAAGCCCTGTAGATGGATTTTCGGATCCGGTATCTTGCCCGGGAGCTCCATCTTTGGTCTGGGAGATGGTTTCGTCGTTAACTGCTCGTTCTTCAAAGCGATGTTCTTCGTGTCTTGCGATGCGACGAAACACGTGTTGATCTGTCGAGGTGGCGTCAGGGCGGACGGGTTCGTCTTTGGAAGCTGAGCGAGTGGTTGCTTCACCAGTTCCTGGAGATTCGGGGTCTTCCGTTCGCTCGGTAGCTTGCTACCCACCACTTTGCCTGCGAGTTTCCCATCCTGTTCCAGAACAGGATTGTTATAAGCGATCGGCAGTTTGTCCAGGGAACTCGGTGGGCCCTTGCTCGTGCGTGCGATCTTGCTCTGGGACTTGTTCTGCTCTTTCCTACCCGACTTTGGACTGGCCTGTTTCGTTGGCTTGGCTGATTGCAACTTCGATTTGAGCGCACGACTCTTCGGCGATTCCTGCGCTTGTTGCACCTTGCTCTGGTCGCACAGTGAAGTCGAGCTGTCCGAATGCTCGGATCGGGCCGAAGAAAACCCAGACGAGCTCGAAGTACGCTTCGATACTCCCGAAGAGGCCTTCCCGCGCTCCTGATTTTTGTCCTTGTTGTTGAAGAGCTTGAACTTGTCCAGCACAGAGTTTTTGTTGGTCTGGGGGGCAGGAGCGGCGTTCCCGGAGTACGGTGAGGTCTGTTGCTGGGGCCTCAAGCCTCCATTCGGCCGGCCCACTGTGGATGCTCGAGGACTGCAAGTTAATGGGAAAAGCAAAATTAGAAAGCTGCTTTTCAAGAAAGAAAGGTTTCTTCAGGTAATTTTAATTAAAAATTAAAAGAGAATAATAGATTTTAATAGCGCTCATTAATAATCGCTCGTAATAACGTGCAAAACGCCATTTTAGCGGCATGAGCTTTACCTCGGTGTGGTGGCTGTGGGCTGCCGATTCGCCGAGTTTTGATTCCTGGGTTGCGGAATGAACGAGAGACCGCCCTGAGACGGTTGTTGCTGACTCGGACTGGTACTTCTGGAGCTGCTCGCGCTGCCTACGCCGCCGTTGCCGTGTTTCAGGCCACCTGTGATCAGAAAACGTAAGCAAGCCATTACTACAACGTGTAACAGACGCTCCCTTCTTCTCGCGAATGCCTTTCGCGATCGAGCGCTTACTTCCACGTGAGAGATAATATTTCCGTGTTCTACGTATTGAAAAATTCAACTGGCAGATTGTTGATTCCACCGTTGATTAAGTAAAGCAGTTCCAAGTTCATATACGGCGACTCGAATCAAAATGCGATTTGCGTCCGCGCTTAATCATCCGTCTAATGTCACCGCTACGCGATGCAGCCTTGCGTGGAATCACCGATTTTTCTGGCCCATCACCGGCCCGGTCGACCACGTCTCAATAAAACGATGATCACCGGCTGCGTCATTAAACGCGCACAGTCGCGCGGCTGTTGCGGCAATCCTCTCGCCGCGCGTGCAGCGCTGCTCGCCGTTGCCGTTGCACGTCGTGCAGAACGCCCCGTAGACAAAATAAACCCGGCCGTGTTTACCGAGAGCGAGAAGATTAATCCGCTACCTCGTACTACCCGCCTGATCCGCGCTTCCACGAGTAATCGTAGACGTTGTTTCTGTCAAATAATCCGCGTCGGCACGCAACCCGCGAGCGAGCGGACTCGGGAAACGTAAATACTCGTGATTAATTATCGTCACTGCATACACGCGGGGTTTTAAAAACGCTCACGCGGATGATTTAAAGAGAGAAATCTCTGGCGAATTCCGGGATTGGATCTGCTTCTCTTTTTGCAGCTCTGAGCCGCGAGAATCGAATTGGAATCAAGAAAACGAAGCCACGGTCGAAGCTTGGATTGCTTAGTTAGCTTTGGAGTCTAAGTTAATGATAATGATGCTTGCTTTTTTTGCGTGTTATTAATTCATATTATGATATCGTATTTTATTTTCGTTCATATTTTTATAAATATAATTAATGAAATAATTTATTCGAGGTATTAGAATCCATCGTTCGGATATACGGAGTCGCGGTATTTGTAACAGATCGAAATGATGATTCTTGTAAGAGAACAGCTTTGTAAAATTGTATTGTTTAGAAGTTCAAAATTAGAAAATTTGGCAGAATCTTATAAATTAGAGAGGCTTGTTTATTAAATGATAGTCCACGATTAGATTTACCTAAAGAATTTTTGTGTATTGTTGTTTTAAATTTATTTATTTTTGATGTTAATAAGTAAGATTTTATTAAAAAATAATTCAAATCAAAGTGTAGAATATTTAATGAGTTATAATTTATTTATTTGCTGATTATTTCATTAAAAAGTAATATTTCTTAAGATTTAAATGTAAAATAATTAATAGTTAATTAGTTAATCGAAATTTCATTAAGAATGTACAAATTGCCTGTCATTTCTATAAATATAAATAAACATTAATTTATCAAATTATTTCAATTCTATTTTATTATAAAATTATAAAATTATAATTTTATTATACTTTTACTTTCCGCAGGAATGCTTTCTGCGTCGAGTTCGCGCGCGAGACCGGAAATCAGGTGAGACCAGGATCCAATTTAGTGGGTCTTCATTTCGAAAGCACCTACACGCGCGCGCACAATCGCTCTTCTTTATTGACCGCCCGACAGTGATTCCCGCAGTGGTCACGGCTGCCTAATTCGTCAGCCTCCTCGATTGTCAACCAGGCACAACGCGCGGCTGACACAAGACGGATGGAGACGCTCGGCGATGCAGAAATCTCATGATGACCTCGACATGACCTCTTATCACGCTTAGGGCGACACGCAATCCGCCTTGTTTTATTGGCTTATTGCTCGTCGCGATAGCCTTAATTGTTTAACGACGCGTTTGACCGAGATGAAAAAATCTCCTCCCTCGGATCATCCGTCCATCGCTGCTTGCGAGCTCTTGCTTGAAGGAGCGCGATCGCGGCAGTGCAGATCCGAGATATCAATTTATTCTAAATTGTCAGAACAATCCTCAGCTCCAACATTGTTATAAACATTAAACGGGATCGTGCAAATTCGCTGCGCGATATTTTTGCAGGTTACATTTACTCGACGCCACTCAGGATTAGACAAAGCCGTTCTCGTCAGCCAGAGATCGAATCTGTGTTCGGCGCGGTGCCTATCGAAACCGCCAGTCACGGGGTGTCGTAATAAATTCGATTCCTTTTTTATTCGGCGCACAAAGGAGGAGCCAGAGGGAGGGAGGGACGGCCAGTTTAGGGGAGTTAAAACGTGACCGGGCATTCGCTCGCCTGTCATGGGAATGATTCATCGCGCGATATCGATCGATCTGTCGCGATGCAATAATGACGCGCTGCGAATTCCCGCAGGCAAAGTAAGAGAGAGAGACAGAGAATATTCTTTCCCGGTGCTGTAATTCTGCTGAAGCTTCGTCGATGGAGAAATTCGAGCCTGAATTAAATGATGAATCAGTCCACGAAGGATCTATTCACGAAGGATGCTGAAAGGATCTTTTTAAGGGTCCTTAAAATTTGAAGGACCTGAAGAATTCAACGCGCAGGAATTATCGAAGAATTCCCTGCGCAAAAGAAATCCAGTTGACTGCTTCACTTACGATGGATTCTCCGCAAGATGATTCCGATTATTATTATTATGGAGTCATTAAATGATTAAGATGTTACTATTCTACCGCTACAGCAGGATTTCCCGTGACAGAGAGAGACGATGCCGCTTGCGAACGGCATCCTTCGCAACAATCTGGTCTTGAGGATTTCTCACCGACAGAAAATCGACTGGTTTCGCCTCTGCACTGATTCACTCACTTCACTGGCACTAATGTTCAGCATTCAGCAACGTGTCCCCTTCGTTATCCTCTCATTGCTCCTTCCGCCCGAGATAAGACAATATCGGCCCACATGGGAATGCAAAAGGGACATGCGACCGATTCCCATGTCCGATGTAATCGCAAACGTTGGTAATTAGCGAGCATTTTCAAGCAGGATTATTAATTCCGAGCACACTGAGTTCATACTCGGCGCAACAGTTGCGAAACAAGAGATCGCGAAACACGAAAATAACGTGGATATAAAAAATCTTTAGAAAATCTTCCAAGTTCCGCAGCCGATCATCAAACAAATCTATCACACATAAGAAAATTTCTTTTCTGCACAACTCCTCTCTTCCAGTTTTCCTTTACTCCGATGAGTCACCTCTGACACCTCCATGTTAGAATTCTACAATTTATGTATATATTTCTTTCGATACATGATTAAATCGGCGACCGAGCGAGATCGACGGAAACGCTTGCGATGAACGATTTCTGTGGTGTTCCGATGTTTTTACGACAACGTGAAACCCCCCGTGCATTCGGTCACGCGTCGTTCGGGACGAAACTAAGTAACGCGCTCGCAGCTGCAGCTCGCAATCTCCCGCGCGCGCGGTAAACTCATACTTATACTTTATACGAGCTCATACGTTCCCGGCTGCAGCTACCTCGGAGCCCCCTTTGGCCCCTTTGTTTCTCCCGTTCGAGAGTGCATCCGAGAGCACGAGGGGGCCGTGCTGCAACGCGCTATAACCAGCGAACAGTGCGCGCGCGCGCGTGCGCGTAAGAGTACTGCATCTCTCACAGTGTACGCAGGCATACATGCACACACACGCGTGCAATGCGAGAGAGATTGACAGACCAAGACGATTAACTTCAGCGGCGATCAGCTTCGGTTCCCCAGCTTAATCCCTTATCCCGAAATCATTTGCCTTCGGCTTGAAGTTGCAGTAATTAAAATTGCATAAAGGAACGTGTTTTAATGAAATATTCATTCTTTAAATGATATTTAAACTAGTTTTAATTTAAGGACTAGCATTTTAGGTTGTTCAGGCATGTTCTTGCTTGAAGCATTCTCTCCTCATCAAGTTTAGATTAGCGATGCTTAGCGATGCTTCGCGCTTAGTGAGGCTCTTGATAAATTTTCTCAACAGAATTTCGACGGCTTGCGATGGCTAAATGTGAAGCGAAGAAAGAGATTAAAAATCTCTCTTCAAGATTTTCGCCATTATTCCGGTGACGACGTGGTCGTCCAAGCATCCAACGAGTGATATGCAAATCTCGACGTATGAGAACCGCTGTTAGGGGCGTACGATGCACCGTACGCGAACCGTAAAAGTTTTCTCCTTTTCTTCCCTCTCCTTCTTTGCGTTCTTTTGTTCACCGCGCGTAGTATGCATATATCGTACGCTCATATCAATACGTCCGCATGTCATATCAACGAGAGTGCACGTAATTGCTTCACTAGTGATACACATGTTCGCCAACTAGGATGAACTGCAGGCACGTAACTTTCTACATTTTACTTAAGCGATCTACAATTCTCAGGGAGAGCGAATGACGAATTAAAAACGCGTCAACGATTCGAGAATCCAATATGGATACCACGTCCGGTGCGAGAATTCGAGAATTAAAAGCAAGAGTTCTCCGATCATTCATTCTCCGGCAATCTGGTCCATCTCGCCTTACATCCCCTTACATCCTACTGCGCGATCCATCCCTTCTCTCGCGAGATTTTAGGCGGGATTAAGATCGCGGGAAGGATCCCTCCATCGTTCTCGATGCAATTCGCGTCTCGGGCTTTATCTGGACCAACCACACGCCGGCACGCGCGGATGCGAAACGGAACGCGATATTGCGTGTCACGAATTTATTCGCGGGCGTGTGCGCCCCCTCCCGCCCCCCGCAAGGGGGAGCATTGAGAGAGTGTTTGCGGCGCGTAAGCGCGATAAGCGCGGTTTACCCTCGAGCGATCGTCGAACATTTATTCCGCTCGTGTTTTTTTTTTTTATATCGCGCGCCCACTTCGATCCCCGTTCCCGCTTATCGCGAACGGGCTCTTCCTTCTTGCGAGCGCGGGAGATGGAGATAACGCAAATGCAGTCGCTTCGTGACGCTGTAATCGGCACGATAAGGCGAAACGAGCGACGTAAAAATCGGCGTATTAATTAAACCAATTGCGAGTTGGAATATTTATCCGAGCGCGAGCTCGCAGGCGCGATCAGAGAGCCTCCCTGATGGGGGCCAGGGGATATTTCTGACAAGCTATACAACCAGAATGCGAATTATGCTTGATAAAACGTCGCCGTTATCGATGCACGAATGCTTTAAGTATCATCTAAAATGGGCATTTGGCGAGAGAAGTTTATTATTAATTAATAATATCAGATATCCGATTAATTATAGGTGGTGCATTAACGTTCTGTCATTTCCATTCGATATATTGCGTTAATTAATTATTTACGCCATTAATTATTAATCGAATTCGACGATTAATGTAACGCGTTTCACGGCGTAGGCGCTGCTCCCATTTCTGTCCTCCCCCCTCCCCCTCCCCTCCCCCTCCCCGCGGCGATTATAGCCATTACGAAATTATGCAAAACCATGCCGAGTCAATTACATCCATCGCGGTTTAATGAGGCTCGAACGAGAAGGAGAGACAGATCCGAGATCCATTTTTCCTGCCCGGGATGCGATCGCGCGATGAAAGCGCGCGGATGCGCGAATCGTCGAGTCGAGTCGCGCGAGAGCTCGAGTTTCTCCGCGGCTCTATCAACCCTCTTCTTCTCATTGAATCGGACGTGGTCTCTGGCGGCGCGCCAGGGCGGAATTATCTTCGAAGACGGAGGGACACAACAGGAGGAGTGATTAGATACGCAGGTTTGAGTTACGTCCTGGGCCACCCCGGAGCGAGGCCGACGTCGACGAACGATTAGAAGAGCCCTTAGAAGCTTTCCCGATGACTAAGCCCGGACTTTTTCGAGGAAAGCCGCCGCTATCGACTAGCTGTCGAACTGCCTTGGCCGACACGTGTTACGTATCGCGCCTTGGACTTCTGCTCGGGTTTCCGGGCTGATTAGCACCCCTGCTGCATCGTGCGGCTCCTTACTCTGATTAGACGAAGATTAGATTGTAACTAGCCGGGAGATGGACGCGGCGCGTCCGCCAAATGCGACGCGACGTCTGCATTCCGGGGGATGACACTTCGAATCTTAATCTCTGCGCGAAGAGCAACGAGCGCTGACGACTCCAATCGTTAGATCGCTTCATTCGCGCGGACATCTGTACAGAAATGTGTATGGAAATGCAAAGCATGGCACGCAAAGATACCGAGATATCGACACGTGAAGATAATTTCGATCATCATCGACGGTGAGTTTATTTACACGGATTGCAATGTTTATTTGCGGCGAACGGCTTCGTGTGTCGCGCGGATGAGACGACATAACGCGATTCCGAACGTTCCCTCGGCAATCTAAGATCTAGAACAAATCTTGGGATGACCCGCGGTGATAAAATTGAGGTCATTAAATTCGATCGACGTTTGTCGACGCGGCCGGATTTTTACGAAAGGGGGATAACGCGTCCCGGCAAGTGCACGAGTGCGCGTGTCACTTTCGCCACATTAATACAATTCCGAACGAAGGGGGGAACGGTGAAATAAACGAAATTTCCTGGCAAACAAGCCGGGGCACGTATACGCGCGCAGTAAAAGCCGCAGGAAAGAGAGAGAGAAAGGAAGAGAGAGAGAGAGAGAGAGAGAGAGAGAGAGAGAGAGAGAGAGAGAGAGAAAGGAAGAGGGAAAGAGACAAGCTATTACACGTGCTCGTTAACCAAGTTAGTGCCTCGTTTTTTTTTATTGCGATCGCGCAAAGCGAGCGTAAAGCGGAAGATAGCGAGTGTACATCCATGGGGGAACGCCCGTGGGAGCCCCCTCGAGCGTGGGGGGAGGTGGCAGACGATGAACCTCTCCCTCGCACCCCACTAAAGATAATATCGCGCTCGTAATTGACGGGAATGGCGATATCGAGAGCTCGTTTCAATTTCGACAATCTCTCTCGCGGTCTTCTCTCTCTCTCTCTCTCTCTCTCTCTCTCTCTCTCTCTGGCTCGCTGGCTCTTTCTCCCCTCTCGCGCACGTGCGCCGAATTAGCGCGGGGTGTCCCGTGTCCATGTCCTCCTCTCCGCATCCGCGGATCCCCACAGGCGTCCCGTGGGATCGACCCAAGACCCAAGCAGGCGTTCTGTGACTCACATAAACCGCACACAAACTGCACCCCGAAACCTCCGTCCGTTTCTTCCGCTCGCCTATCCATCCCCTTCCTCGTGCTCTTCTCTCTCCCTCTTGCGCGCGTGCGACTCGATGTTTGGAGACCTTAACTCTCCGACAAGATCCGAATACACGAGGGATGCACGGGGGCTTAAAAGGCCACGTCTCGCCCTTTCGAGAAGAGATTTCCTTCTCCCGAAGGATGCTACGTCTCTCTCCTTCTCGCCCTTTTGTATATAACGTATTCATTAATTATTAATTAAACTCATTACATAATAATGAACTTTCCTGTAAAAACGAGACTTGCCCAAGAAAAAGTCATCGTTGCGCGCTCGTTAGCAGTTATCGCTGCCGTTGTTCCGAACGCGCGATCATTGTAATAAATCAAGAAAATGATAAGTAAAAAGGAAATAGAGACGTGTCGGGAAAGGACTTTTGATAAGGAAGTCACTCATTGTAAAGAGTAAATATAATACATTTTTGTTTTTTTACTTTCCGTAATTTATTTCACAGGTCCGCGACTTTCTTTATTTTCTCCTTCTCAAACTTATTGCGCTCTCATTTATCTCCCCTATACCGTTACGTTTTCCCTTCGCGAGAAAGCTTTCGGCAGGTATCGAAGACGTGCAAGAACGTTCCCTTTTTATGCGGATCTCCATGAAACGCGCACGATGAAGAGCGGACAAAACCGAAACTCCTCTCGTGCGAGCCAATGCGACCAGCGCGACTAATCTCAGTGCGTCTTCCTCTTTCCACCTTTCGTTCTCGAAGAAGGCCTCTACCCCCTCTTAAGGAGGATTAATGAAAAATAATGAAATTGCAAATCGCGACAGATGCGCAAGCGCAGGTGGGAGCGCCGGACGATGATGCGACGCGATGATGAATGACGATCCCCGCGAGATGTAACGCAACGCGTCTTGAACCTCACCTCCCTCTTTCACCCCACTCCTCCCAGCCGCCACTCACCCCCCGCCACAGAGGCGGGAACGAGCCAGGTGCATCGAACGCATCTCGGGAGATTAACCGTTCGTCATTAACCGCGCGATAACGGAATCACCTGCCGTTTCGCGGCATCATCGCTTTGATTGATTCGATTTGAGAAACGCGAGCGCGACTCGGCCAAGATCGATGTAAACCGCGTTGCATTTATCTCGCTGGAATTTATTTTCTATTAATTCGGTCGCAGTTTAACGTCGACCCGGATGGCCGCCCGGATTCGATCAATCTTATTTAAACGGCGCGCGGATGATCACGCTCCACGCAACGCTTGATGATTCGCCGAATACTCAGAGACGTCATAGTTGTGCAGTTGCGGTTGAAGTCTGATTATTTATACATGTCTGATCGACTTCGATTACGCGCTGGTTATAGCGCGAATATACCCTTTGAGATTTCGCGATTGGAGCTCACTTCGGCTCGCTTATGAATAAAATGATGTGCGCGTCTTCGGGGCTCGAGGGAGGCCCGATAATGGCCGACAATCACGGGGCGATCGGTAGGAGAAGGGCGCGCGCGTGGGGCGAAACAAGACGGAGTTAATGTCAGCAACAGCTGTCGGTACCCGCGGAACAAATAAACAGGAGGGCTTCACCCGGACGGAGGATGCTGCATCTCGACGTCTCTCGAATCGACGCATCGCGTGCCAGTCGTCGATCAGTCTCCAAGAAACGCCATTATACATGTCTTGCCCGGAAAATAAGGAACCGCGTCGCGAGCGCGACCGGACACCGATTTCACGGAGAATAGCTCGTCAGTGACGATAACGAGCGAGGGAAGCAGAAGGCGAAGCTGTTATTGAGAAAGAGAATAGATCGGTCGTTAGAGAGAATAGAATAGGGCAAGTTTTGGATATGCATCGTTAAGCATCGTTTCATAAATCTCTTCTTTCTCTTACAGGACCACCTCCTGTATTTTATTCAGCGTTCTCTTGTGATGTTGATGTTTAAATGGCGTCGTGATGTTTGGTTTTCCATTTTTTGCGATTTTTGCAAGCCGATTATCGTCTTATCCCGTTTACAAGGTCTCTTCGTGTTCGCCTGCTGATTCTGATTCGAAATAAATCGACGCAAAAACATACGTCGCAAAGAAGGTTATCGAAGGTTATGAACAAAGCGATAGATTTGATAACTACGTGATTAGAGGAATTAGGATGAAAAGGGATTCGTTGTTGCGAGAACTCGCGAATTTGTCGAGATCGATGAAACGCTTGCCACTTGACAGCGTTTTCAGGTTATTCTTCTTCTCATTCCTTCCGAAATAATAACAACAATAATGCTTCCCCACTCGCGAGCTCCTTTCATTACGGTCATCGTGTTCGTTTTGGAGCCGCGTTATTATCAGATGGAAGAAAGGGAACATCCGCCCTTTGTTGCTCGCGGGGAGGTTCGGCGAGCTACGCGGCGCATTGAAATCGCGAAGGAACGTCCTGCAGGGCCTTGAGAGGCGAGAAGGAAGAAATCCCTTCCTGAGAGAGGAAGGAGAAGCCCGTTTTTATCTCAGCCTCGCTTTTTATCGTCATCGCGGACTTTCGACGGAGGACTTTTGCGAGGCGGCCGAATAAAAGTTGGGAGATCGATGGGGAAGCGAGAGCGGAGATCGGGAGTCCCGAGGGAGGAGGCGAAGGGAAAGGATTAGGAGCCGGCGAGGGAGATTGATCGGCGGAGAGCTCGAGAATCTGCTCGAAGGCGCTTTTACGCGGGCGATTTCGCCTTTGATCAATCGCGGCGAAGATGCTCTAAATTGCCGAGCTTTTTTACGCTCGCGGATACGTCGCCGAGCGATTTCACGGTTTTGTAATCCGATTGAAAGTCGATTGCATCCGCGATTTTATTCGATTCGCGTAATAATAAATATCCAATCGAGAAAGCGATGAAGGAAGCCCTTTCTCTTCTGTAATGACACGTACATTAGGACACATGCATACATACATACATACACGCACAATCAATAATGTAACAATAATAATAATAGCTTTGTTGAATGCACGCGATACAAGTATCAGAAAAAATACGGACGACCGAAATGGCGACCGAGGAACAAGCTCGCTACCCAGAGGAGATAAATTAAATTTTTTAAGGATCCGAGGAGAATCCGCGGTCCCCAAAAATAGGGAAACGCTCGGCCTCAAGACGTGATGTGATGTCATTTGTTAACGCGCCTTCGATGATTCGCATAACACCGTTTAAATATTTATTTATTATTGGTTCGAGAGAGTGTGTTCAGTAAGGATGAGAATCATTAGAAAACAAAACAACTTTCTTTAATCGTCGAATTAACAGTCCATTTAATAGTTACAATATCTGGATCGCTCTATCTAAGTAACAAATGTGCCACCGTTGCTTCTAGCTTCTCGCAAGATAATGAAGACGCTGTTTTTCGCCGCTTGGTAACTGCCGATCTTTTTTGTTTCGGTAACGGTTGCGACCTAATCCCTTGGTTTTGTGACTCATATTCGATATACGCTGATTTACATCGAGAACATTCCAAAGACAACGCATAAAAATCCTTAACATCATTGCACCAAAAGGCGCCTGCCGTGCCGCGCGCGGCATGCCCTTCTGGAACGCGCAGCTGTGCGCACGAAGGGCGCAACAAGGTCGCCGGACCAGTCGCGAAGAAGCACTCATCAGCAGCATGGGCGCGCAATCGGCGACATTTTTTTCTTCCCCTTCCGAGTGGAACAAACGAAACACCCCGCCGCGTCAGTCGGCTGTCTCGTTTCGCGGCGAGCTTCAGCGCAAATTGCGATCTCCCCTTTTCTCTAGATTCCCTTATTTGTCCCGCCTGCCTGTCCGCTTATTTCTCTCTTTCTCGCTCTCCCCTCCGCCTGCCGATCGCAGGACCCTTGTCCTCTTTCAGGACCTCCTCCGTCACGGGCAGACGTCGCGTCTTGCCTTCGGGATGCTCGAGCAGGTGCGGCGTCGCTGATAAGAACGACAGCGAGTGAACAAATATTGCGCAACTGCGCTCGCCGGAAGATGCACTCACTTTCCATGTTTGGATCTCGCACACGCGCGCGAGGAATTGCGGGAAACCGCGAAGTTCGAAACGCAAAGTGGAAAAATAACAACGCGAGCAAAAGGAGAAAAATACGATCGAAAGGATCGATTGACGCGTGGAGAACGTAGATTCGGTCATTCGTCTTATCGATACGCATCGTGATCTTCGTGTTTAGAACCGACCAGCGCGTTGGTGGAAATAAGAGAAAGATCATAATTCCTTTATGAATGTCCATTAAATCGAGCAACGTTACGCGCGCAATGAACGCGCGTTTAATCATCGCGCGCGAGTCTTTGTTTGCGTACGCACGAAAATATAGCCTGTCAAAGTATACTTGCGTATACGAACATTATGCAGGTACCTGCATTTCCAGGGCAGCGATTTGCATGCAAAGGTGCTCGCGTCGGTTCGCCTTTGTCCCCTTTGTCGCGCGTTTATTGCAATTTGCATCGAATTAAATTGAATCGACCGCTCGCACAAAGAATTACGAATATTTCTTTCCCCTTTTCTTTCCYTCTCTCTCTCTCTTTTTTTTTTTTTTTTTTTTTTTTTTGAGAAAACCATCGCCTGTAATTTCACTCGCAGCTCCGGCGAGCGAGAGCATTTGACGTATCGCTCTTGCGGAGTTAAGAGAAACAAGGCGAGGACGCAAGCTGCGTGATAATCGATTCTTCCTGACCTCATCTCACGTGAAACGTGAGACTAAGTTCTTCTCCCCGGAGTGACCCTTTGATCCTCCGAGAATAATTTCTTGCGTATTCTCGCGGTCTCTCTCCCGCAGCAGATCGCGCGATCGCGAACAACGCGAGCGAGAGATGGACGACGAGCAGTTGTCGGAAATTCGATAATGGAAATGCGCATCGTACTCGTCGTTGGAAAAACCTTGGCGGTAGCTTGGCGAAGCTATCCGCATGAAAAAGAACCCCCGATCAGAAATGAGAAGCCAAAGTAAGAGAGTGGTGCAACGGAGAAAAATACGCACGCGAGCGAGCGCGCCAATGACCGTGTGACGGAGAGAGAAAATTGTATCAAAGGGAATACACGAGGGAAAATGTGCAATGCGCCGTGCTGTGCTGGCGTGTGCGAAAGAGAGAGAGAAAGAGAGAGAGAGAGAGAGAGAGAGAGAGAGAGAGAGAGAGAGAGAGAGAGAGAGAGAGAGAGAGAGAGAGAGAGAGAGAG